>JARWCS010338730.1:0-19775 GCA_034783895.1 Geukensia demissa | reverse complement strand
ATTGAAAAGACAGATTAAAGAGAAGAGAAATACTTTGGAATTAATAGAAAAACACGGAAGTGATAAGCAAGCATTTCTTCTTACTCATGGCATTAAACAGGATTTAGCGGAGACTGAAAGACATGTGATGTCTATGGCTGAACATGGAACGCTTTTCCGTATTGAATTTTATGACACAAACCTACATGACATTGTTAAGTCAATCGGTACAATAAAGGTCACAGAAACTTCATGTAAAATAAAATATACTCCGATTGAAAAGCAAAATGCACAATATCCGGTTGTCTCTAGTTCTAGTATGCCGTCTTTGGAAAATGAGAATAATGTCAACTTGGAAATTATAAATGGTACCAAATTCATTTTAGGTATAACAGAGAATGAGAAAAATGAATTAATAATGTGTGACAGTGAAGGTTCCAGATTACTAGTATCTGATGAGAACAGTCAGTACAAGTATCAGATAAATACCAATGACCAACCGTGGGATATGGCAGCAATACCGGCTACAGACATTGTGGTTGTTACATCTGAATATGAAGAATATATACAGTTCATAGACATAAAAACAAAGAAAATAGTAAGTCACAGAACTGTTGAAGGCAATGTCGAGGCAGGTATAGCGGCGTCCACTGAACATATATACGTCGGTGCTGAAGGAAAAATCCATGTTCTGGATCACCATGGTCGTCCTGTGAGAACAATAAATACAAAATCCGAGCAAAGACCTTGGTTCATGACTTTCAGTAACCATGGTAATATCTATTACACCGACTGTTGCGATGTAACCTGTATAAAGCCTGACGGAGAGGTAGTTTTTACCTACACGTCACCTGATCTGACCACACCTTGGGACATTAAGACTGACAACCAGAACAACGTGTACGTTATTGATAACCACAATAAAGCCATTCATAGACTTCGACCCGATGGAACATTTATCGATATACTGCAGGAGGAAGTCCTGACTGATCCTAAAACATTATGTTTTAATCGGAACTACACAAAACTATTTGTATCGAACGGTGATTTTGTCCGATGCTTTAAAATCATATAGGGATTAGTGATAATATTACGTACCGGTTATCGCTTTAAGATTTTGTATTATATATTTAGACAGTTAAACATTATATAAAGTTCAAATCAATTAAAGAATATTTTCATGTTAAAAGGAAACATATATTGCACATGTTTAACTTTAGTCAACATACTTTGAAAAGAGCATCATATGCAATGATCATCTTTTTAAGTAAGAACCATGACTATTTACCTAAGATGTAAATGAGGTAAATTGTGAAAAGCTATAATTAATTTTTATCTAAAATTTGACCAGTGTTTTACTCCTTGTGCTCAGCGATGCATTAATAGCTTTCTTGTACTATAGTACACCAAACGAATTTTGCCAAAACAAAAGTGAACCATTATCAAAAATTTTTACAGTGAAATATATCATATTATATATACATCGTTGGAATTCTAATTTGTTGCCGCAGTTGAAGCTGTAACTAAAAATTCATTTTAACTTGAAATAAAAAATTTCCCATAGGGTGTAATGTTAATTTTATCGACTTTGTAAATTTGCTTCATTTTGATGGTGCAATTAACCAATGGTCTCCAGTCAAACGACATGATAAAATTTTTATTTTTTGTGGTTTTATGACAGATAAAAGATGAAATTTAAGGAATAAAGTTGAATTATATTCTGGTTTTAACACTTAACCGGGATATTGGTCTTTGAAAACATGGCATTTTGAGCCAAATTTTGGCAATGTCAAAAATTTAACATAGAGGGGTAATCGGAATTTTTTTTGTGCTGAGGAAAACTAAAATTTAAACTGCAGGATAAGTTGCGGCAAAAAATTAGAATTCCAACGATATATAACATTACATACTTCATAGCTGAACTTTCGATATATTTTAACTTAAGTCGTGGCAAATTTCATTTGCTGTACATAAGGTAGTTTACTGTCTATGGTCTATGAACCATATGCCATGTATACCCTCTGTGGGTCCATTATTGGATTAATAGAAAAATGAAATGATTTGTTTTTGTCTAAAAAATATTGAAAATTACCAACTTATTTGTATGATTCTTACAAGCTGGGGAATGACACGCTTTACCGAGCCCTCAACAGTTTCGTGCCGAAGTACTAAAAAGTATATATTTTTCAGACATTGACCCATCTGTTCATGCTAATATCGTTTTATACTATAATACAAAATAATGAATCTTGTTGGTATTATTTTAGTTGTATAAGTTATAGGAAAATTTCTTGTTCCTAAATGAGTGAGTGACTGCTAAGGAAATGAAACTGACATTGTACAAATTATCACAAGACTGCCTTCTATATTTAGGAAACAAACAAACAAAAAAGTAATAAAATATAACTGAACTGCAGTTTAAAAGCATACAACTTGCTCACTTAAAATACACATACATGAAATATAAAAGATATGGGATTAATATCAGAGAGACTGCACTCCAACCACAAGAAAAACAGAGAGAATTTACAAGGTGGAATACCGCTCCATGTGAAATTTAAAGCTCTAAAAATCCCCAAAAGGAAAAAAACTAAGTAGAACAATACTGCTCCTTCCTGAATCTTATGAAAAATGAACATGTTACAAAACATGTAACAAAAAGACAAAGCAATGACCACAATTTCTAACGTGGAACAGGTATGTGAGACATGAGACAAAATAAATAGTCCTGAATACGAGTATTCTCCCATTGGCACCTAGAACATTGTATAGTTTTTCATTATTTTTTTCAGCCAGTATTTAGACGTGCAGACGACGTGTGTGGATACAAAACTGAGCAAGTGTTCATTTCGACATCAACTGTTCGAATCTGGATTGTCTGGAGATAGCAAACGTATCGTGCAAACTATATGTCAGTCTGGTAAGAGCTATGCTTGATTTACCGATAAATAAGGTCACTGTTAATTGACTACATGATCGCGTCAATCGTAATCCTCTGAGTCCTTCAAGAGATATTGTATCTCCGAATCAAGTCTGGGAAGTATATATCTGGAAAAGTGTTCTTAAAACCACTTTTACAAATTAATTTTAAAAACCCGTTTATACTGTGTTATGTATATACCTTTTCATGTTATCCGTGGAACGTTCCAATAATGTATTTTATTCTGTTGGAGGTTTGCAATCTAATTGGCGTTTGCGTTTAATATTTGGACGGAACCAGAAGAGGTTATCTAGATTATTACATTGAATCATAATAAAGATATGATCAAATTTAAATAACTGTTTAATATAAACTATTGTTGTGAAAAGTCGATAGAAGAATGTTCACATATTTATAGGTTGTTTAACCATTGACAAAACAACAGAGATTATAGATTCCTGCAACAAACAATACTCCGTTACAGCAGGTGATGGCAAGCTCTTTCAATGTAGGCAAGTATTTTGTTTGAAATAAGCTATGAATAAAATCGCTTGACGTTTGAAATGTTTTTTTATCTAGATTTTTGTTTTCGTTGGTAACGAATGTGAATTTTTTTGTATATTTAGCATATGAAACTGGGAAGCTTATCCATTGCAGATATACATTTTCCCAAACAGAAAAAATACCACCCATTTTTAACACATTTCTTATGACTATATATTTCTTAAAAAATGAATTAAAAAATAATCCTTCATTTTCATTACAGTTTTTATAATGAATACATAAACTGCATTCAAAGAGAATCACCTTGTTCTGAATTTAAACAAGTAGCACAGTACTCTCAATCAGACTTTTTACAAGCACGTGACAAATGTGACCCAACTACTACGTCTTCATCGTCTGCTGCTTTATCAACAACAACACCGCTTATTATCACAACAACAGGTAAAAGTAAACTTGGCTAAGTCATATATTTTTGTTTTGTGACAATTTGAAAATTTTCTACAGTTTATTAAATTACTTTAGACGTGTTTTAATCGCTTACCTAAGCCACATAGCGCATTTGTACTATACAAAGGATAAATATTTGATTACAGGCTCGACCGCGAACTCTTAAAGATGAATATTTTGTCCCATTTTTCGATATTAATATTGGCTGTCAACTAATTTAAAAATCACTTACAATTTTCTATGACATCTTGTTGTCTTTGCTAGTTTTAATTTACTTAACAATCAAACTATCTATGTTTTTATAACTTTGGTTTAACAATTATTTGATTAAAAATATCATCATCGACATCACCATCACCATCATCATCAATATCATCATCATCATCATCATCATCATCATCATTAACTCTACCTTCACCACCGCGACAATCATCATCATTATATTTGTTCCACCAACATCAATATTACTACCGCCACCATTATCATCTCTACAACCATCGCCGCCATAAGCCGTAATTGTTCCAAATGACAGTTTTAACCGGGATCCCACGGGCACTATTCTCATTTGGTATGTACCATTAAAATGGACGTCAGATAAGGTAAGGGATTTGTCATTATCAGTCCAATATCATTCTTTATAAACATGTGCATGGATTTAAATATATATACCCCATTCCATCTCTGTCATTTAATATCATATATCATATACAAATGATACATTTACATGTGCATACACATTTTTGTATCATTTCATACATAAATATTTAACTACTACGTTTGAAATATTTAGATAATGGAATTGTTGATTTTAAAAGCATGACAATATATACTATAAACCTCTATTTCTTCATGAGATATGTGATGCAACGACAGAATTTACTAAATGATGAACTGGAAAAAAATAACAATATTTTGAATATGTATAATGTACTTGTGACGAATGAGATAAATAGCATGTGTTATGCATTTCAAATCTTAACATACATATATTACATATACAGCTTATAACAAAAATGATACCACAATAACAATTTACTGAACGTCATCATTGTCAGTTAGGCGCAGCACCATGTTGAACAGTACTCCAAGAACTTTGGGAGAAGTTACCACCACTGAACCTAATGAAAAATGTAAGTTGTTTATTGTTGATTTTGCTGTATAAAATTTCTATCTCAAACCCGGAATATTGTAATATATATAAAGAAGAACATACCAAGAAAACTAATCACGTTTTATTATAACATCTGCAAGGTCATTAATTGCAATATGGGATAATATGGGATGTAAAATGTACAATTATCATAATGTTAGATTATAATGCACAAGGATGAACATCATGTACAAATTCAGAATCCCTATTATGTTATTATTAAGGCAAAAAATATCAATTTATCACAACCTGGGATATTATTACAATTATTACACTTGTAAGAAAATGATTGTATGAATGTGAAAACCCAGGAAACATATTATGTGATTTTAACGTCAACAACGGCAGTTTTTCACAAACGGGGGATGAAATTACAATTATCACACACATTAGGATTTTTACCCAAGAAAATGATAATAATTATATATCATTCCAGACAAAACAATCAGTCTTTCTTTATGAAAACAATCATGTCATTTTTGCAAAAACTTAAATCATAGATTGCTAATAAAAAAATTTGGTACAATATCATCAAGCTGTATCGACTGCATAGCCATTTACATAAAACCTTTTTCGAGTAACTGTGTTTTCTTTTGAAATTATACTTTTGCATGCCTGCTTCAGGTGGAATCTATGAGTTTGGGGTGGAACACATAGCTTAAACATTTAAATTGAGTTTTTAAGGACGAATAATACCTACAACTTTCGCCTTTCGTAGTAACCTCTTAATGATAATGCATAGTGATAAATACAGAAAAAGTAGATGTGATCCGTTAGCTTTCATCGTAGCTCTGTCTTACGTTGAATTTGTGTTGCATTTAAAGAAAATAACATATCTTACATAATATCCATTTTTAGTTGAACTGGTGTTTCCGGAAATATGTTTTTAAAATTGGTTAAACAAGACCATTAGTTAGTCCAGTGTCAGTTAAATACTCCTGTGAGAGATAAAAAATGCAAAGTCCAAAGAGACAAGACAAATTCAACACAAATCAAAAGATAAAACGAAAACAAAAGGAACGAAGTCTTCGAATCCACAAACTCCCTTACACAACAGCATTGGGATCAGGTGCTCATTTAGGATAAGCATGTCTTGCGCGCAACACCCGTCGTGGAATCCTTAAGTTTTAATGCGGGTTAATGTCAATCCGAGAAGAGGTCAGCTTATAGATATATTTACCGGTGCTAGGGGCCGTCTTGAACTTACAGTGAGGTGCGAGTTTTCACTCTGTGTTGAAGGCCTCACTGTGACTTTGAGATGAAGAACAGCAATCAAAGCGCTGTTCCTTTGCTTGGAATTTTCTTGTACATATGAGATTTTTGTCTCATGAATATTTACTCCATATACCCCTTTTTTCTATTTCATTCCTTATATTCCCCTGGATTTAGCTTTCGATTTAAAAGAAAGAATATGGAATATATGCCAGAAAGATAAAATCCAAATCTTACATACGTTAATATGATTGACTGAATATTGCTTAACATCTGGCTGCAAATATTTCATCGTATTCAGGACAAGAGCATATTAATGAATAATGATGATGAATGAACCCTGCTATGTTCTGTACTAGACTGAGCTGGATTTTTAATGTACAAGCTCATGAAAGCAACAGTCTGCATGAAGCTATGCCACTTTACCCAGATACTTGATACTGATTCTGGGCCAACCAGTCTTTGCTCTACTCCTAAATGCTGCATGTTAGTGGAATAGAAGCAACTACTAATTTAAATGTTTTTGGTTTGACCCGGCCAGGGATTGAACCAACAGCCTTCACTAGAGGGTGCAGGCCAACAATAACAACACTGAGGCGGTCAAGAAATATTTAAAGTCATTTGTACATTGTTTTATTTACTACCGGTATCTCTAGCTTCCTATGTTTCATTCTAATGCTATTAATGAGAGGTTACTCCTTTAGATACTTCTACAGCATAGCAAAAATCACCATAGTTGTACAACATTGGTAAATATGTATTTTTAAGTGACCCCCTAAATTTCAAACTGAGTGAAAGTCATTAAAGTATGCTAAGTGCTAATCCCAATGCAAGAAATGAATTTTTTATGGCATGCCTGTGAAAAGACCTGAACAACAGAAGAACACAAAAATCAACATAGAGAAATGTGCCTATTGGACACGGATCAACGGATGTACCCACCACTGGAAACAGGAAGTAGACATATGACTGACCTGAAAAGGGGATACCAGTGCTTCAGACCAAAATCAAATCAATCAAACATACACAAGCCGAGAGATCTTTGAGGAAAATTGAGGGACATACTAATATTCATATGGACAAATGGATGGACTGACATACAGATGCATAGACAAGTGTAAAACTGAATGCCCCTGTCGTCTAAAGGCAAGGCCATAAAAAAGAAAATGGTAATTTGTAAAAGAGAGACATTTATGAAAAGACAAAAACAAGGAGATAACATTAGTAACTGCAAAAATTTACAAAATTCTAGACTGGACTTAATAAACTCTGGATTTTGCTTCTCTATTTGAAGTATCCCCAATTTTTAAATTTCAAAATCAGGGTGCTTATACATTGTACTAAATGAAACACATTTTAAATGGCTTTCAATAAATACTGACAAAAATTGACATTCTTATATGATTTGACAGTGATACTTCTTGTTCAGACACACAGGGAATTCATGAAAATTATTGTCGATTCAGATTTTTTAATATGTGTTGAATCCGTTTGTTTCCATTAATCCTAGCAATAACTGTTCCATTTCTGAGAGACAGAGGTTGGAAAAAATCTGGAGACTAAAAAATAAATACACAACATTCAGATCACAAGCAAGATTCTAAGTCTAAGCACATCACTGAAGTGGATGCATTTCCATTCTTTTAAGTCATAACTTTCAAGTTTGTACCAACATCTTTGGATTGCATGTCATTTCCAATTAATTGTATTTATTTTCATAGATATGTCAATACCAATCTATTTCCATTAAGTTTTCTATGCATATCTAAAATTATCAGGAAGTCATGTTCCATTACATCCATTATTTTACCTCCCTAAGGTTTTCTGCAGTACCATTCAATATTAATTGTTATACCTGCATTCAAAAGATCTGATCAATTTTTGAGGTAATTTTCTTTTAATAGAATTGTATCATGTCAAAAATCAATGTTTGGTATTGATAAACAAGAGATAAAGATTAAATTTGTCCAACATACATGTATGATGGAAATTTTACAAATGAGTACCCTCCCCTACTTGGATGATATTTCTTAAACGTGTCTTACAGACAACTTATCAATGGAAATAAAAATGTACAATGTATCAAAGGCCTGGAAAAAAATCATTTTGTAGGCTAAAAAAACTATAAAGAAAATAGGCAATGTAGGAAGGATTTTTATTTTATCATTTTTTGAGAAATCATCTTGTTGTTCTTTTCCATATATACATCCTGATAATTCAACACCTTTAGAAGGTTCAAGTACAAATGTGTGTATAAGTTTTGACCGAATTTTATGAATGTTTTCAAAAAAGCTAATAAAATGGCCAGAAAAGCCATCAAATACTAAGTTTGTTGGGTTAGCCTTAAAAATTATTTTTTAAACCTACATGCAGTTGAAAAAGTCTTTAACTAGATCAGGTTTTGAGCTGATCTTCCATCTCAACTTCATATACTGGTAACAACCAATCAACTCTGTATCACAGAATCTTAAGCAGTATGATTGGTCAGTTTCTGTTTGCAAATTCTATATTAATCTTAGCTCATAAGTTCTATATAACCCAACATTAATTTCTCTAATTTTTAATTCACTTACCAGAATCAATTATAACTTTCATGTAAACTCCACAAATTTTTCCAAACATTTTGCGTTTAAACAACATAAATACAGATTTTAGGTTATTTTCTGAACTTTTCCATATCGCTTTAACTATTTAAACATCTCCTTTAACATCTCAGGAATATTTTCCACCAAAGAAATCGCTTTTCTCATAAAATTTGTCAGAACACTACAAACGACATCATTCCTCATCAATACAAATAAATTTTGCT
Organism: Geukensia demissa; assembly: GCA_034783895.1. NCBI lineage: Eukaryota > Metazoa > Mollusca > Bivalvia > Mytilida > Mytilidae > Geukensia > Geukensia demissa. Next base: position 10,754 of record JARWCS010338730.1, on the reverse strand, counting down.
TTTCTCTTTTTTAATTTTACAGAATAATGATTTCATCAATACTAGACTTAGTTAAAACATAATCCCCAAGATTAATCAATCACCAACTATGGTTAGCATACTAGTTTTCTCCAAGATATTTTAGTTTCCATGTTAATGCCCAGTTGATTTTTGTACTTCACTAATCCTATAAGCAGTAACTTAGACTGAAATGTTTCAACTTGTTGGTCAATTATTCCATTAAAGAGCTAAATCTGTTTACAGAACCGACAGATTCTCCTCTTACAGAATGCAAATACAACATTTAATTATTTTCCGTGTTTTTCCAATGTTGTTCTCTTGCGTAAATCTAAACTTTGCCTCCATAAAATCACTCAATCAATCCACACACAACCACAGGTTTTAAATATTGAACCAAATACAGAATTTTGCATCAATAATATCTATATCTCATCTCACAAATAATCACAAGACAATACAGCTATCTAATTGTTTGTCAAAAATCAATTTATTCTTTGTCAATACTTTTTGAACTATTACTATAGAATTACAGCAATCGAGTTTAAATCAATTTCACAATTGAAAATCTTCAAAATTAAACATTTTCTATTTTTCAAAATTCCTCCAAATTTTCACAAGCCAATTCTTCTGTGCATGATGCATTAAATATAAATTCTTTGAACTTGTCTTTTATAGTCCACACAGATGGAAAAATCCTTATGCCTTTCTTTCATTATTAGACTATTTCTTAAATATTTGGTAACACTGAGAATCAATGAATCAGTTTAAATGAATAGCAATAGTTCTCTCAATCTCTTGGTTATCCTTCAATATGAATTTTTCATGAATCAATCAATCAATCATTTGTTGAGCAACATATTCAACATGCTAGCTAAAAAATCTTTGAGCTGGCTGTCACAAAATTTCTACCTATTGATTTCTGGGGTAAATTACAAATCCTTAAGCATGTGTCACATTGTCATCGAGAAAATATGTGGTTGCACAATTCGTATAATCACAGTTTTACTGGCAAGGACAAACAACATCTTGCTCTGTTGGGAAAAATACACAAACAAATTGCAAAATATTTAAATTCGGCACTCTTATCTTGCCTTTATACAGTATCACAAAATCCTCCACCTCCTTCAAATTTTTAAAAAACATTTTGTTTCCATGACAATCACAAATTGCTTCCTCTAAACATTTCATTTTTTGTATGCTTATTTGGTTACACAAATTACAAAGCCTAATCAAACTTGGAAAATTCTGTGAAACGAATACAGAATCACAATCTTGATGAAAAAAATACTAACAACAGCTCGATAGCTGAAAACTATGCCAGTCTAAACAAAGTGATCTGAATTTATATTACATGGAAAGGAAATTAACAATTGAAAAGCCTTTCACCTGCTGAATAGTACACCTGGACAAGCATCTAGATACATTTATTTCTTGTTTCCAAGGAAACAAAATAAATTTGTATAAGGAATTATAAAAACAAAGGTATTGTATGTATATGACTTTTGTATCCAGTGTATTTTTCACTGTCAGCCAAGTTGTAGACATCTTTTTACAGTAATTATGGTTCAGCCAAGGCCTACATAATTCTCTCTGATATAAAAGTGAAGATGGCAAAGAGGTCTCCAGAATTCCAATCAATAATGTCACATAATGATATACTTTATCTATAGATTACCAGATTGTAGATTTGTCAATATTTTTTTCTGTCTGATGTTAGATTTTATGACTTCAAAAAAAAAGAAATGCCAGCCAATTAAGGCAAACAAAATTGTAGGTCTTATATTTATCTTGGGTATGTTGTTTTGGTCATTTCTGAATATGGTATTCCAATACGCTGAACCTATTTTGTTATTTTCAACATTGGAATGCCTACCCTAAAAATAAATACACCTGAACAAACACTATTTACAGTGTTATATTTGGTCTTCCTAAGTTTTGATTTTAATGCTACTGATGAGAGGTTACTCCATGAAATGTACATACAGCATACAGAAATTCTCCATATTTATTCAACATGGGTCATTTTGTATTTTGAAACAACTGGGTTGACATGCCTCCGCTAGTGGACTGGGAGTTCCTGAGGATATTCACCAGCACAGTTGTCAGACTTGTCTGACATGAAGTTTATCAATGTTTTACAGAAATTTGCCGCATTTGTTAAAATTCTAAAACACTAAATCAGGAAAGGCCTCAAAAAGTATCACACTTAGTAGTTATCCCTGTCATCGGATATGGCTTCCCATTTCGATTTGTTTGAATTTAAGTGCTTCTTTTGCTATGTTTGGATCTTGGATATCCTATGTTTTGATTCTAATGCTACTGATGAGAGGTTACTCCTTGAAATGTTCCTATAGCATACCAAAATTATCCATATTTATTCAACATTGGTAATTTTGTATTTTTACATACATGTACATGTATATATATATTATGTGTGTGTGTGCTATGTACAGTTTACACAGAGATGTTTGTATGAAAAACACTAAGGTTGGTGAAATTTCTCCACCTTTCTCAGAATTTCACCAGCAATCTCCAAGAACAGACCTGAGTGTTTTTCATACAAAACTCTTTGTGTGTACTGTAGATGTATTTTTTGTTATAAAAAGGTGCAACCAGAGGCTCCTAGTAACCTGTAATAATACTCAGCTGACTTTAACTTCCTAATAATTCAATAATGGGGTGTTGGCATTTTTTATTTGTTTGGGCAATCAAAGGCTCATCACATGGCAATGTTCTCCATTTTAAAAGGCCATGTGACCTCTAGATTCATCCATTTCTCCCACTTCTTACAGATATGGAGTATGATATCCCTTATCTTCCCTTTTTAAATTACCTATAGGGTCACAAATGTTAAACTAAGTTCCCAGTTTGCAGTCATCTTGGATGACAGATCAAAACCAAGATAGCACCTAATAAGGAACATTTAGTAGATCTAAAAAGGACTTTTGTATATGACCACCCTTCACCCTTTACCAACTCCCATTTAATTCTCTAAATCTTTTATTCACAAGTATTACTTCTCTTCGCAGTAGTCACAGAAAACTCACAAGTTTTCGCAATTTGAGATGTAGTTGGGGATCCATAATTGCTTGGCAGGGACCATCAATCATTATAAACCATATATATCTACACTTTTTTAATTAGTGTTTTGCAATGATGACCAACACTCAGCATATATAACATCATTAAGTAACAAAATGTTTTCCTCATGATAAATCCCCATAATTGCAATATTTGGTAACAACTTCACACTTCTTACAATAAGGATTTTCATGAAATGGTTTATTCTATGCACTTCTCCATTTTTTTTTAAGAAAAACTTGCCACCACCCGCAACTCAAGTTGTTTTGTGTCAGATAAAAAGTTATATTTTGATAATATAAATAGCTCTACAAAAAAACCAATTATGCTTGTTGCCTGCAATCCAATTTTTGGCCAGTTTTGAGTAATTTTTGCTCTGGATGACCAGAACTGCCTGCAACAAGCCAAATAATTTTTTTTGTAAAGCTGTTTCCAATGCTTAATTCTGATTTGTATTCAGAAGTTCAGACACTTTCAAGTATAGTGTTTTAGCTTGAGATGTGACATGAGATGAATAAGTTGCCCTATACATGTAACAATCACATCAATTTGAAAACAATGGCTATATAAAGCTGGTTCTGGCCAAAGCCACTAAAACTCTTCCGATACTAACTTCAGGATATTTACATCAGATCAAAGATTTGTCATGTGACAAATACAAGTTAAAGGAAAAATCACTATAAGCCAGAACTTCAATTTGAATCATTACAGACACAAGCCAGATAAATTTTTCTGATACTTAATTCAGAAATGTTCTCACCCGATCAAAAACTCGGCTTAATGATCTCTCAACAACCTTTGATGAAATTTGTTTCAATGAATCATATGGGTGGGTGGATTCAAAACAGCCAGGACAATTAATCTGACATCATCCAATACAGGTATATTATTCATATAAAATTATCTTCCCTAATCAATATGATGGAATTCACAAATTAGGGAATTAATCTTTTCATCATTACTAATAAATAGCACAGGTCCAAAATGTTCATGTAATATTTTACAGTACACAGAAAATTCACTAATGGCTTTTGTTAACATTTTAACATAGCTAAGCAATGATTCTGAAATTCAACTCTATGACGGCTTGTTCTTCACGAACACGAGTTTGGATCCCAAGAATTTGGCTAAAAATAAATGTGCCTTCAATTTGTTATTCTATATTGTTTGTTTTGAATAAATGTCTATAAAGAAAATCCAACTGCTTTTTTAGTTCAATTGGTTCACAAGGCACATGCTTTAAATACATGTATGAAAATACAAAGAAATTACTTATGTCGATTTTAGTATAAATCACACAAAAAATGTCAGAATGAACCTTTGCACAATTAAACATGTTACAGATCTATCGAGTACAAATGTTAATTAAAATAACTATATCCTGTTTTTGTGTGCTCATATCAACACCTCCAAAAATCTGTGGCATAATTATCTCCCCTGATTTACAACTACATGTAATGCTGTCTATGGAACCTTCAATAAATTATCAAAATTTTTACCTGTAGACCCAAATTAGTGACAAGATGTGATTATCCTCAGGCAGTGTTGTGCAGGTCAAGTTGTTTATTGCAGCAATATACAAAAGGATTAGTGGTACTCCCATAGGATCTAATAGGTGTCAAAACACTTATTCCCCTTATTATGATTTTTTGTGTGATTATCATGATTATAGCCATGACATGTACAAATCTTTATATATATGGTCTTTGCCTAGTTAAAGTTAAGGTAAAAGGGCTAGACAAATTTAAACATTCTTGAAGTTAGTTGAAAATCTTAAAGAAATGAATTAGTGTTTTTTCTCCAATAGAGCTGATAGCTGTAGTTTTAAATCCAAGGAGGCAATTTAGGGTGAATTGGAAAGAGGTCAATTAAGTTTGTTACAGAATGTTACATTCCTGTTAAAAAGTAAAATATGCCCAGTACTTTTGTCAAAATGATGAAAATTATAAGAAAAAGTTATGATTTATTAAAAGACAGTCATTAAACAGAATTTTCCCAACAACTTCAGTATTGTTGTGTTTTTGCTTATTTTCCAGGCTAGGATAACTTTATTTTTTCTCATTTATATAGAAAAGATTCATTTTAAGCAGTATGAGAGAATTCAGCAAACAGGGAATAGAAAGCCTATCAACCCCTCTTTGAAATCTTATATTTAATCTTTATTATATGACTCCATAGAGATGCTGTGACAATATAATGAAATGTCAATATCCTACAACATATTTAATAAATAATTAATTCACACATTACCCTTATTAATGTCCCTGGTTAGATAAACAACTAGCTTATTTTTACACCTTTTTCTCTAGGGATATAGAAGTCAGCTGTTGTAAAATTATGAGATCATTACAACAACAATTGATCCATATGTTAACATTAAAGTCAAGAATTAAAATAATAAGCACACTATCTTCAAGGCACATTCAATATAGTACTGATATTTTGTTGCATTCACTGTAGATACACCTTCCTGCCTCCCATTTCATTTCAATTGGTGATTGGTTAGTGCTAACACAGAGTTCCGGGATCCCCTAATAATTATCATTATCGTACTCATTGAAATCTACAAATTTAACATTAAACAACAGGCTACCTAGAATCTATCCCTCACTTGCATCAAACTGAGGTGCTTTGAAGCTCAATATGATACAACCACAGCAAAATAACAAGTTTAAAGATTTGGGTAAGTGTGGACAAAGTAATGTGGAAACAGTAATATGAGCGGATCAGTGATCATTTTGACCCCCATTTTCTTCGAAACTGGCATTGCTTTTGTTCCATTGTCCACAATGAATGTTATTTAAAAAACCCCATCAAAATAGTGGAAAAATATTAAAAATTCCCTTGTCATGCAAAACAGAAGTTTTGCCAACTTGGACCTCTTTTATCTTGAAAATTGTAAGAGACAATATTCATTGACACATTGCTGAAAGCTCTCATTGAGACAAATCAAATGAAAACAAGTGACACCTAATGATGTCTGGACCTGCGTCACTCGCTGATGTTTTTACTGTATACCAAGTTTCGTTGAATTTGGTTGGGTAGTTTCAGAGGAGTTGCAATAACAAGGTCGTTTATGAGTATTTTCTAAGTTCCAAGGGGCATAACTCCCTTAAAAATGAGGGGATCAAAATTTCCTGGCAATATGCAAAACTACATATGATGTCCTATCCACATACCAAGTTTCATGAAAATCGGATAAGTAGTTTCAGAGGAGTTGCGCTGACAAGGTCATTTATGACTATTTTCTAAGTTCCAAGGGGCATAACTCCCATAAAAATCAGGGGATCAAAATTTCCTGGCGATATGCACAACTACATATGATGTCCTATCTACATACCAAGTTTCATGAAAATCGGATCAGTAGTTTCAGAGGAGTTGCGATGACAAGCTTATTGGGACGGACGGACGGACAGAAGGACAGACGGACGGAGTGACCCGACTCCTAGACCTGCTTCCGCCGTTGGCTACGCAGGTAAAATCAAATAGTCGAGTAGACTAAACGACAGTCCTGTGTGATATATTAGCAGACGCTCACAGGGGCCTGTAATCGCTCACCTGGTGTACAGTTAAAAACAAAGTTGACAATGAAATCATTTGACTTAACTTTTGTTCCAATAGACCAAGCCGTTTTAGACAAGACAAGTTTTAATGAAAATCCCAGAGTCCTAAAATAAAGTAAGTTTGGGTTATTTGGCCATCTTTGTAAGTGGGACCATGGGATATAACTCTGAAAGGGACCCACCTAGTAACTATACCACTAACGCGTCGCAGCTCTTTTCCGAGAATTTGGCGTTTCTTGGATTTTTTTACCTTTTTCTGAGATTTTATTCTCTTTTCCGAAAATTTTGCAAAAGGCCTTTACCGAGAAAAATCTTGGGTTATACATATGCATATACACTGCTAAGAGTAACCTTACAAATTTTCAAAACATTAATATATAGATAATTCATATACAATATTTACTGCATAAAGTTACATACTTAATATACGTTGAAGTCAAATATCTTTCAGAGTACCAAACTTGTAACTCGTGCTACAAGTGAAATATAACCTAGAGATATCAGGCTGCATGGTCTGGCCCATATGACCAAACAGTAGGCGCGAATGTGCTGTTTTCTGAGAAAAATATTGAGAACATAATCTTACAAAGTTGGAAAGACACTTTCCAATATCAGATGTTTTGTCCTTTTAATCGTTTTTGAGAACAGGAGCATTGCTTTGATTCGTTTCTTTGTGTGACCGTCCAAATATTAGCATTATGAAATTATCGGAAATGGGCATCGATTTTTGTTGTATTGTTATAATTTGTGTTATTACATGTATCAAAATAAATTCTCAGAAAACGGACATCAAAATTCACGGAAATGTCCAAATCAAAATTTGAAAATTTCTTGGAAATGTCCTGCGCCCCACTAAAGTTTGGTTTCAATTTCGCAGGAAGTTCAAGACGAGATATTATAATGAAATATACCATAGGGTCCAATGTTTAAACAAGTTCGATTTAGGTAGCCATCTTGGTTGGCAGGTTGGTTTATCCTATACAATTCTGAAAGGGACCTACCTTGTGAATATTCTAACAAAGTTTGGTTCAAGATGAGCAGGAAGTTTCAGACAAGAAGATGTTATAATGAATTCCCTTAGGGTCCTATCTTAATCTTAGTTCGGCTGAGGCGGTGATCTTGATTGATGGGTGAAGTGACCATTCCACCAAAGTTTGGTTTTTGAACAAGTACTTCCAGAACGGAGAAGATTTTTTATGAATATCCCGTTGTCCTGTGTTAAACTAAGTTCATCTGAGTCGGCCATTTTGGCTGGCGGTTGGGGTCAACGGATACAATTCTAGAAGGAATGTACCTATAGACCATTCAACCAAAGTTCGGTTCCATTGAGCATTTTATAAAATTTCCCATAGAGTCCTTTGTTAAACTAAGTTCGGCGGTATCGGCCATCTTGGTTGGCAGAGGGACACATCGGCTACAATTCTGAATTGGACGTTTCCAAGTGACCATTACATAAAAGTTCATCGGATACAACTTTGAAAAAGGATGATGTAAGGACTTTTCCACTTATGTTTCGCATCAACTGGTTCGGCAATTTTTAGAGAAGAGTTTTTAGGAGCATCTCCTTCCGTTAGTAACGGCAGTCATATTAGATGGCCGATCAAGACTCCGAATAAACTTTAAAAGGGGATCCACAAAGAACCATTCCAGCAATGTTTGGTAAAAAGTGGTCCAAATTTTCAGAGGTGAAAATGTGAATTGTTGATTGGCGACAGACTCCATGTGATGGCAAAACCTCACATAACCTATCAGGCTAGGTTAACTAAAAAGCTTCAGACTGCCTTACTAATGGGTTAATCTGTCACTTGAACCAAAGCAGTTTTAGAATCCAAATTAATTTTTTATATTAAAGGATGTAAAAGTGTGAATTGCTGACTCAAATTCGCCATTGTGTATAAAATTTGCGATATTTCTTCAAACTGGTAAGATTTTTTAAAATTCAACGACTTCCTACATAGCAATCTGCAGAGAAAACAAGAAAAGTTACATGTACCGCAATCTTTTGATTTCACGTTCCCCTATATGGATTCAGTTCTTTCATTAATTAATTTTAAATATGGTGAGTATGTGGGCCGTATCTATCCCATTGAACTAGAAACAAACAGGTCAGCTTCTTACCCAGAATAACATCGAGAAAGTGACAGTAGCTTTACATGAGAAATGATTTTGATTATCCCATTGTAATCAAGTGCAGCACCACCTGCATACGGAGTATATATTTCTCAGTTAATACACTACCCCGAGCGTAATCTGCCTAAAAAGATTTGATTGATAGAAGGCCACTGACAAGGTGGCTACTGAACCAAAAATTTCCCGTGAAAAAATTAAAGGCATCACTCCACACAAAATGTCCTTTTCACAAATGACAATGGATATCGTTTTAAGATTCTTTGTCGTTGACTTGTAACTTTGCTGTTTCTTACTTCTTTTAGGCAAAGTATAGCCTGGATGTTTGGCAAAACACCATCCTGTGTAATGGTTACACAAGAAGTTTGTTGTTCCAATATTCGTTGTTTCCAATGGCCAGCTGCATAACTATACGAATCCGTTCCTATACCGGTTGTGACTTACTTCGATGTGAAGCTTTGACTACCGAGTTAAACGACGGGTGACACTTGTGGTGCAGGAGTTGCTTGTTATCCCTTTCGGAGCAACTGAACATACCCTTGTTTTTATAGGGTTTTAGCTTAATTTTTAGTGAGTTTTTTGTGAACTGTGTCTTTCCATGCTTTTTTGTTGGATATGGTCTTGTATGCCTTCCGACCTACATTGTAACGATTTCAATCTGCCAAATTTTTTAAACCAACATTACATGTACTTATATATTACTGCACTGTTAATAACTTGATGAACAATATTGCATGTGTACATGACAACAGTAAAATAATTTTACAATTTTGTTATCGTTATAACCAAGCAGCTTAAATAACCCAAACAAATTAATCGATATGTTTTCTCATCAAATAATCCTGTCCAAAATTTCACTTCAATCTCGCAACATTTATTACTTTTTTCAAATACATACTGTTATATTATATTATGAACGACAAACTTCTAAAGTATTTTTAACCATATGGTTTGCATTAAAATTATAATTTCAAAATGAAATAGAAATTAATATGTAGAATGCGATCTGTAACGTTTTGATACCATTGTTATTCATTTACGCGATAAAGTAAAATGACATTTTGCGCTGATGTAAATAATTAGAAATGCCCTTTTTCTAAGTTACATTGTGAAAGCTGACGTTCTTTGCTAATCAAATCGTTGGATTAATGTTTTGGCGTTAAATTGAAAATACAACTTCTCAAATTAAGCTATACGTGGCAGCTCATACGAGAAATGATTTCGTAGGTCAATCCAGGCAAATTTTAATGATCTTTTGAAAAGATGTATCAAAAGTTTCTAATTATCGGTTTAAAATATTTGGTACAAATTTTATAGGAACTTGCGTGTGGGCTAATTAGCATCAATAAGTAGATCAAGCGAATCGCCTCTAAATATCAAACAGTGAGAGGTTATCTGACCAATAGTAGTCCGCAATTATCTTTACATCGGAGTAATAAAGGGAAAGGCCAGGACCGGACATGCTATTAATCTTTCAATACATGAAAAATTTTTATTAGTTGAAGGGCACTTGAAAATAATGAACCATTCAGCAGAGACAACATATACGATATGTAAAACTTGATTTTGATCATCAAATAGCCATATTTCTGATAGTATGAAATGAGTATACAAGTGAGAATTGACAATTATGGGGTGATATCGACTTCGGAGGTCCTCCGTTGTATACACATGCGAATTTATTAGAAGGCAGGTTGTTCATCGAGTCTTACACAGTCTGTGTTCTCATTGACGTTGTGTATTTCCAATAAGCGGTTTATTTCTAATATTCTCTTGGGGAAAATTAGCTCCGAGAACTTGGAGTTAAAAAAAGTTAAAAGCAAATTCCTAAACGATACATGTATGTGTCATGACAGTACAATAGTAGTTTGGGCGCATTATTACAATAATACTTTAACGATTGGATACAAGCATGCACATGTATATTATCTTCATTGCCTGAGAGAAAAACTGATGTTTCTCAATAAATAAGATTTAACAAAA
>JARWCS010338719.1:0-11681 GCA_034783895.1 Geukensia demissa | reverse complement strand
TCAGGTCTGTGTAAAATAATACTGCTCTTACCTGAATATTATCAAAAATGTACATGTAACAAAACATTAAACATAAAAGGCAAACCTTTGACCACAAATCCTGACTTGTGACAGGCACATCAGACACGTAGTGGAATTAAACTAAATTTCTAAAATATTTATCCTCCTCATAATGAGCAAAAATTTACATTTTCAAATTACAAATGAATAAAGCTCCTTCACAAATAGCACTTAACAAGTTTCTTGGGACATCTGGTATTAACCTATAAGGTAAAAAATTTTCAATAAGGCTACTCCAAATTTATTTCTAGTTATAGGATTTTTAGTGATAAAAATAGCTGCGAACGGGCAAAATTTTTAATGTAAATTTTTTTCTTGCAATGGCAACCTCAAAAACTGATGTGAACACAACAGTTTAAAGTTTTTAAAATAATTTTGTTTTTTTTTTTTTTGGTTTTTTTTTTGAGCAAGCAATCAAAATTTAATTTTTTATATTCATATAGATGAAAATTTCTAAAAATGTAAAAAAAAATGGAGCAAGTAAAGTTTTTTGAAATTTTGATCTAATCCAAAGAACTATTAATTAATCTATAGTGGCTTATCAATGATTAATAAATAATCCTTCAAATTTACAGGGTATATTGTAACTTACAAGTTCGTCTCCATTTCTGTCCCATAAATTTGGATGATACTATTGATAATTCATTATCAGTCACTGGACGTGTTGATTCTGAAGTAAAGAAAATATTATCTGACATGTTTTCAATATAACTACACCTAAATTCATTTTATTTAATTCTTGTACAGTTTTTAGGCATTTCAACTGATTTTTTTAAAAAGACTACCATCTTGCTTGCGATGATGTTGACATCATGTGCAGTTCAGCAGACTGCCATTAATATTATTATTCAGCTGGGGTTTTCAGATAATATCTTTCATGCAATATAGTTCCATTTAAGAATTAGACATATGCCAAGTCCAGCAATGAATACCAATGTTAGAGACCAAAAGTACACAGTCCAAAGAGACAAGACAAATCTGAAACAAACAAAAATATAAAAAAAAGGAACAAAGACTTGGAATCCAGGTAGTCACTTACAAAACAGGAGTGGGATCAGGTGCTCTAGAAGGGTAAGCGTCCCCTGTCTTGTGCACAACACTTGTCATATGCACGGAGAAACTCAGTGTAAAGTTAGGATGTCAAAAGCAGGTGACTGTGTCAATTTGTGTCAAATCTGGCAGGAATTGCACAAACTCCTGTATAAACAAGGAGTTGGACCAGGTGTCTAGAAAGGTAAACATCCACTGTCTTGTGTGCAACACCCAAATCTGGAAATTTGTATGTTTAACCATCTTCATTGTCATGATTGTAGAAAATACAGTAATCAACCGCTAAAATGTAAGATTCTCCATGCAGTCACATTTATATCACAGAAATAACAAGCAAAGATGACAATCAGATCACCTAAGCAATGATCATATGACTAGATCAGATCACCTAAGCAATGATCATGTGACTAGATCAGATCACCTCAGCAATGATCATGTGACTTAGCAGTCTCTCAAGAAGATCAATGAAATTGACAATGTTTACCTTTCATGTTTCAAGGCCAAAGAGCTATTAAAAATATCTGGCATCGTCTCTTTAAAAGGCATATACATGTTACATATAATCCTATTGTATGTGCAACCAGTAAAAGAAATTTGCTCTAAACAACAGACCCAATATAAATTTGTAAGCAAGCTTTATAGTCTTACGAAATCTTACATGCAGTTCTCATCGATAAAAACATACATTTACTCAGGGAAGGCACTTTAAACGGAAACCATCACCCACATGACCCATAGAGGCATTTTATAAATTTTGAATTTTAAAGGATTTCATAGACCCATCACAAAAATACACAGGTTCCTTCCATCAGTGTATGGTATGTTTTAATGGCAGTTTCCCACCCGAGTGTAAAATAATCTAGTACTTACCTAAAACTTGTTTAACTTTAGTTTTATCCACATTTGATGGTTTTGCCGGCATTGGAGGCGAATAGTCGCGGGTTTTACGTCTATAGCTGCTACTATTTATAATCATTGTGTTATTATTACCTATCTGTATGTTTTGAGCACTCTGTATATTTATAACTGTACTCGAGTTACCAAATAATCCAGGCTTTTTTATTTGTAATGCACCACCTTTGGTTTCTATTTTTGGCTCTGCTGAAACTATCAAAAATATGCAGTCAGCGGTATGTACTCATCTATAAACAAATAATTTTCATATTTTTCAATGAAATAAGTATTCTAAGAGCCAAATAAAATCAACGGGTTGATTCCCTTTTTTTTGCTTTCCCTCAACTTTGAAACCCATGGTTGGTTCTGTAGTTTGGTTTCACATTTGCACATTTCTTTATTGGTTATTACAGATGATGGAAGTACATGTAGTTTGACTTATTACCTCAATTAGTTTGTTATATTTTACTTTATATGCATTTAAGACAAGTATACCTGGATCAAAAATTTTTGGGGTCTTATTTTAAAGGCAGTTATGTTATGGTTAGTGCCTATTTTGGAAAATCGCATACACTACATGTATGTGCATTTTGGAAATAAATTTCCATTCCCTATTTTAAGGCTGGATAAAATACTCATAAAGCTTGTGTATCAATTTTACAAAATCTAAAAATAATATACAATTATAGCCTTTCAATGAGGTCAACACAAGGTTTTATTGACCTAAGAAATATAAACTGATCGAAGACATAGTCTTTCGTAGTCATAAATCCTTGTATTGACTGATATTAAATGCAATAATTGTTTTATTAATATTTGGTATTTTTGTTGCTAAAAATTATGAATATTCCTAAAATATTTAATGCAAAAACATTTTAAAATGAAAATTAAAGTGTAAAAATAAGTGTTGAAGAGTAAAGATTATATTTCTGAAGATCGATGTTTAATGCAAAGGAATAACAATAAAAGCATTCTTTAAAACCAGAGCAGCAGAGCCTTGTAATGTTAACTGATCTGAATAATTGAAAAACAATTACTAGACATCACAATACCTATGACGTCATAATAGTGATGTCATAATAGAATCTTGAATGAAACAATGAATCTAATTGGTCATGTCAAAGTGAGCTACCCTATCAAAATCATTTTTGCAGACAATTTGTGTTCTACAACCTATAAATAGAAACTCTTATTCAATCTGTGATTTAGATCACAGTCACGTAGGTGTCATCAAAGCAGCAACATGTGCTGCCGAGCAGGAACTTCGTCCATAGTACAACGTGGAGTGATGAAGTAATGACCAACTCCTTACAGCTTAATTAACAACCTTGTAGTCGAAAAGTTACATCAACTCAACAGAGCTTCCTACCAAATTAAACCAACAACATTCCAACGACTCTAAGTTACATAAATACCAAAGTTCGACCAGGGACCGTCCAACTGAGAGCATTAATTTGCTGTGTAGGACGTTAATAACCATCAACTACCACCACCATATATGATTTATCATTCTATATTTAGTAATCACTGAACAATACATGTTTTACAAGGTGATCATGTGATTTAATATGAATTGACAAATCATAGCTTCTAAAAAATATCAAATATGAATAATAAAATTTTAAGATCACCTGTAGAGATGGATGGAAAAATGAACAGATTCAGAGCCCCTTGCTCTGTCTTGCAAAAAGAGACAATAAAAAATTGTTTACACCTCCCAACTTTCTATCAGAGGGATGAAACAAATTAAACATTAAGAAAACATTGGACATACCAGGTTCTGTATAAGGCATAGAATCGGTTTCATAATCTTGAAGGTTTTTCTGTGACATTCTTTTTAATGGTGCTGTTGCTTGTGCCACTTCTCTCATAGCCATATGAACCTATAAAATGACATAAACTGATATACATTTATAACATAGAAAGCCATCAATTATTGAAAATAGAGAATCTTACCCTGTTAGCCATTTTTGTTGGTACATTGTATTTTAACCATCCAGAGAGATAAACATTCAAATTTCAAGCCTTGGCTTTTGTTTTCCTACATGTGTAATGTCTTAATGTATGTATGTATGCTATAAGTTCCTCCAATCAAGAAGCACCATGCTAAGGATGACATAAACCAGAGGAATCTTAGCTTTCTGTATCGGTACAGATTGTTGTAGTGTCTGCCTAACCCAAGTTCCCCAGCCCTAGGCGTCAGGTCTTATAACAGGAAATTAACTGCCCTTAAACCACAAATAAGTAAAGAAATTAACCATCACCAACATATATAATATATATTGTTGGGTAATTCTGTATTGCATTAAATACAATACAAAAATACCCTACAATATACAATATGAAATGCAAAAAGGTTATTCCCTGAAAGCCGGAAAGATATCAGAGCTGTAAGCAGAAACAGACTGCATATCGTTCCCGATATCCTGCCAAGACAATACAAATAATAATACAATACAAAAATACCCTACAATATACAATATGAATGCAAAAAGGTTATCCCCTGAAAGCTGGACATATATCAGAGCTGTAAGCAGAACGGATTAGGACAAACTGCATTCCCGATATCCTGCCAGGACACCTAGCTGAAATGATGGTAGAAGAAAGCTGAAAACCAGCACATCAGGATCTCAGAAAGAAAGGACCGAACCATCAGGGGAACAGCCAACACTGACAGACTTCCGGCAGAGCCAGAGAGGTCTGCAAAACCTATCATGCATATTCCACAACTAACGTGAAAGGCTCTCTAATGGTCCCCAAGAAATTGTGAAATGCCCTCCCCACCCCGTCCCCTCATCTGCAAATATATGAGCAACAGTTGACAGATGATGGAAAACAAGTGAAGGTAATTCATTTAAAAAGCTGAAATCTTCTGTTTAGATCATTGCTTTACTTTTACCTCTCTCATTGCCTCAGCAACTACTGCCTCTGTATCATTTTTCTTTTTCTTTCCACTAGACATAATGTCATGGCTTACATCTATCAAAAAACACACATAATCAGATTAAATATTTGTGGACAGAATCAAAACATTTTGACTGGGGAAACCTAGAAAATGTCAAAAAACACAAACTGCAAAAACATACCGTTAAATATATATTTAAATGTGTTTGCAATGGATGTCATAAGAAACATACCACAGAGATTTTTTTCTGCAACAAACTACAACACAATTTATAACCAATTCTCTTAGCAACCACCACTTTTGCTAGCATTCAGTCATGTTGTTAAAATGAGTTTGTCCAAACTAGCTATGTTCTCAGTAGTCTAACAAAAAATTGAATGTCATGACAGTTGTTGAAGAGAATTCTCTTTTTCAAGGAACCTTTTACGTGCATGTAGTGTGACATTTTATACACATGTAATCCACTATGGTCCATGGCCAGGCTTTCCGTATTATGACCTTCCAGCCCCCAAAATGAAACAGCTCCCCTATCCACCACCTGGGGATTGTGCTGGGTCAGTTCTATGTGTCGAGCCCTAGAGATCACTGTTGTAATGAATGTGTATTTATTGGATTAATTATATATTGGATATCCAATAAAGCAGCAAACATAAGAAATTAAAATTTAACAATTCAACTTCTGGTTGTACAATCATTTATTACATGTATTAAGAGTTATTTGGCTTTCGTTTTTGGTTTGTTTGTATTTGAGTACTTACACATGTATGTTTACTATGTTTATATCTCAGTATTCTAATGCTACTGATGAAGGTTAATCCTTGTTATGTGCATATAGCCTATTAAAATTCACCATACTTATGCAATATTGGTAAACTTGTATTATAAACATCAAGTGGACATGGTTGATGTCGTTGTTTTTATATTCAAATACAAAGTCCATTTTAGAATTGTGCAAATCCGTGAAAAGTGATACACTCCAAAAAAAGGCTATAAATACAAATGTATTAATTTTAATATTTTAATTATTTCAAGGTACAAACTCCAGAAAAAAGGGTGATTTTTGCCAAACTGCCTG
Organism: Geukensia demissa; assembly: GCA_034783895.1. Classification (NCBI taxonomy): domain Eukaryota; kingdom Metazoa; phylum Mollusca; class Bivalvia; order Mytilida; family Mytilidae; genus Geukensia; species Geukensia demissa. The sequence goes on along the minus strand of JARWCS010338719.1, from coordinate 5,697 downwards.
TTCACAGGAGATGAAATATTTTAAAAAGGTTTTACTGGTACTACAATTTTAAAGAGTTACACATGTATCTTCCCTGCATGAAATTTTGCAGTGCATTCCTTGTAAATTATATCTCCCATAAACAGGCTGAGAGAGCAAAAAGGACTTAAAATTTGCAAATGAATTGACATTCCAAACAAAATATCAAATTTAGTTATTTGTAAGCTTTTTTTGGATAAATCACTTTTTGGATGATTCTTACACAGACTAGCACTTAAATGTTACTTGTGTAAGCTTAGATTTATTCTGGGTGTAAAGTTTCCGGATTACTTTTTTTCTTACCTGGTGGATAAAATACACTAGTGCACCTTATTCTGTTGTCATGAATTCCCAATTGTACAATAACTTGTTTTTGTTGGTACAGTTATTAATAAACTGATCGCATCATTACACAAATATTAATAATATTTGGCATTGCACCCATCTTGTGTTTCTTCATGTTTTTGACAACACAGTATTAAATCGTCAGTCTTCCTGTGTTTGATGACATCTTGTGTTGAGAAGATTGATGTTTTATCATCAGGAATCTCACCCTGAGCTTGCTTTCAATAACTGCTAGCATTCATGAGGGATGTACCTTCTTTTTCCATGTATTTTTGTTAAGCACTTTTTTTGATAATTATATAACATTTAATTCATATTTCTGAATTGTGTTTATTTCATTAAGAACTATGAAGGTACTGAGCATTATTGCAGGGATAAATATGCACTATTTTCTTAAATCATAATTTCTATTATTAATTTTTTTTTCATATTTAAATTTTGCATGACATATTTCTCTATCATTGAATGTTTTCTAGATTAATTACTTTGAGTTCCATATCACTATTTAAATATAAACAATATTACATTGTTTCAATTTTGAATGCATTTCTGGTAAGATTTTTAGAGGATTAAATGTGTCATATAATATAAATATATTTTAATCAGTCCATTTAACAATAACACAAGTGTGGACACAAAAATGTTTCACCTGTATATGTCGCTTTGATCCTATAAACATGCAGACACAACAATTTTCTAATCTAAATATTCAGCAAGTAATACCACCAGGAAATTTACATGTAAATAAAACAAATCAAAAGTCAGAAAATGAAAACATAATAAAGAAGGTGAGTTATTGTTAACATGGTTAATCAGTTATGAAACTTGTCTAAAGTCGATGAACCACGAAAATGAGGTCAATGACATAAGATACCTGGTAGACTGTAAATAGACCAATAAGCACATCCAATACTGTTGACCTACCACTTACAGTTACTGAGAATCAGACCCAAGCATAAAAACTTGACCCTAGCCAATAGACCGTGAAAATGAGGTCACAAACATTAGATATGTGGACTCCTAATGATCAATAAGCACATTAAATATTGTTGATCTACCACTTACAGTAAGTGAGAAATAGACCAAAGCATGAAAATTTGACCCTAGTCAATGGACTGTGAAATTAAAGTCAAGGACAAAAGACATTTGGCAGACTGATATGTACTCCTAATAATGTAAAAGCATACCCAATATTGCTGACCTATCATATAGTTACTGAGAAACTGACCTCAGCATGAAAACATGACGCTGGAATTTAAGAGTCACTGAACCATGCAAAGTAGGTCAAGGACCAATGTCATGTGGTTGGTCGATAATTTCATATCACGAACTATATGTACTCTAACTTTGGTCATCCTAGCATTTATACCTTCAGAGATATAGAGCTTTCAATCAAAAAAGCTAATGCCGCCATCACGACAAAATAATACCTATGTCTCACTTTCGCGACATTGTTGCAGGCGAAATATTATTTATACAAAATATAACCCTGATGTGTTCCTGCAAAGCTTGGCTGATCATTTCATAGAATACAGTTTTACTTTCATTTTACAAATCTTCAAAAAATACCTGATTTCCCCCCACTACAAGTTGGTCAGAATTTGCTAAAGGAAAATGGATGAAAGGGATATGACTACATATTCTGTCAACTACAAAAAATAATTCCAATAAAAATCCTTAGAAATAAACATGGAAAGCGGTTATATATTATAGGGCTAACATCAGAACATTTGGACTGACAGCCTTCTTTTAAAGGGCGAACAGGATCAGACAAATAGACCTTGATGAACAAGTACATGTATTTAGGGCGTATGGACCCCTTTTGTAGGTTGAACAAATTTCAAGTGATGAATAGCCTCAGTGTAGTGATGTCATTGTGCACAACAATTGTTACAGCTGAAGACATCTAAATTCAACAAAAATTCTTACATTCATGACTACTTACAAACAAGATATTGATACCGTATTACTTTAACTGACTTTAACAGGCTTCAAAGCATTGAATATTGTGTCTGAAATTGTAACTTTCTTGTTGAAATTAGAGGTGGGAATTCCCCAGTTCTTAAAACCAAATCAACATCCGTTAAACCTTGGTTTCCGGTGAGTGAGCGTTCTAGATATTGTCAGGATTTTCAACTCCTATTCATTTGATATGTTGTTATGTTACTCATAGCTGATTATAAAATTTTTTTATCATGTTTATTCCTTGAAAAGGGTCCATAATTGGTTAATAAACTATTCTTATTCTTAAAACATAATTTCCGTTTATTTAGTCTGTGCCATCCCGACATTGCAACCTGTTACGTCATACTTCCGGTTTCGTTTTTCATAATGTCAGAAAGGTTTTGTATTTTAAATTTTCAGTTTATCAGTTGTTGCGAAACGTATCAGTTATATATTGGTTAACCTTCGTCATGTAGCTACATTTTCATTCACAAACACTGATTGCACCAACTTTTGAAAACTTTCATGACACTTAATGACTTATTGACAACTTTGTTTACATTGACAACCTATCATAGACAAATTTTTTTTTCAAAGAGAAAAATGGCATACTATTTAGATAATCAATTATCTGAAATGTTCCTTCAAATTTCTACAATAAAAACTAGCATGGTTAGAATTCCAATAATTAAACATCATATTTCAGATTGTGTCAGTAGTATGCTAAAGAAGTCGCAATGAATAACACTCACCAAATACCTCATTTGGTGTCACTATTGCACTGTCAGGTCTTTTGGCTTTGTGACATCACATTTTCTGTGAAAAATAAATCTATCAGTTGATGCATGTTTGAGAAGAGACCCTTATATACCCTATTACTGTAACTGCATTTCTGTTATTTTTGGGTGTAAATTGATACACTTTCCCACAAAAACAACGTCACAGAACAATTAAATGTGACAAAAAAACTATTGTGTGCCAATGTTCGTACAACTGGAAGCTGTTTCGATACAAGCCGATCAGGAACGCAGTTACAGTAAAAGGGTCTATTAATTGTTCCTAGTGCCTGAATTTTCCTAACCAAGCAACATCACAAAACAAAAACCTTATAGTACAGCAGCAACACAAAGCCACAATCACTGGTGAGTGTTATCCATTATAAAACTTGCATTATCACCAAAAATGAACAAAGTGCAATAATAAATGCACACAACAATTCAGAATTTACAGTATTTCATTGCTCTATATTAGAAAATGAACTGGTTGAAAGGGGTGTCAAAACTCTCACAAATAAACATGTAAATAAGTTCCAAATTAAAAAGATCCTTATCTGGTAGGTGTAGAATAAAAAATTGGTTTTTATACATGGTAGAGAGAGCACCGATGAATATGGGCATTTAAACAGTAAGGTAAGCGAGGTTTTGAATGCCTCTATGGATTCCACACACACACCATTTTCTGACAGCTTGTTCCAATGGATAATCGTCTCCACGAAGAATGAGTGTTTCTATTGATGGATGTTACTTTGTGTCACCTTAAGTCCTCTGGAGTTATTTATAATGTGCCTTTGTACCATATTTGCCACTAAATGCTTTTGCCTTGATAGTTCTTTTAGATTTGGCAGGTGACACAAATTCAGAAGCTGATAAAGCTGGCACTAGCTCCACCTAGTTTAGCATGATCAGGTGGAAACTGTGTCATCTTTCTTCCAGGGTCTCTAGTTCTAGGTCTCATGTTTCTAATTGATCTTGTTTCTCGGTTTCTTTAATCTTTTTGATAAGTCCTATGCCTCTGCTTTGTACTTGCTTTAACATATATATAGCCCCCTTTAGATATAGGTTTCAGATCAAACGGTCAACTTAAAGAATTTTTCTGAAAAAGACAAAATGGTAACTAAAAGTGTTTGCTATCATATAGGAGGCATGTACATTGTGTAAAAACTAAAGTTTTACTGTCCCAAACAACTTTTACCATTTTTATGCTAAATCATGTAAATAGAAATGTTACCATGCAGTCATCAAATTTCAGGTTCTCAGAACATGCAGTCATCAAATTTCAGGTTCTCAGTACATGCAGTCATCAAATTTCAGGTTCTCAGTACATGCAGTCATCGAATTTCAGGTTCTCAGTACATGCAGTCGTCAAATTTCAGGTTCTCAGTACATGCAGTCATCAAATTTCAGGTTCTCAGTACATGCAGTCATCAAATTTCAGGTTCTCAGTACATGCAGTCATCAAATTCCAGGTTCTCAGTACATGTAGTCATAGTATTTCAGGTTCTCAGTGTCATGTTATTTTATTTTTTATATGGTAACATGTTAGAAATCAGGAAGGCATTCTAACAAAAGAAAACAACTGATATTAGAGCAACATGTTCAGTGATGTTGGAGGAATTATTTTATTTGTTTCTCTTTTTATATGCTTACTATTCGCTGCCACAAAAGAAGGAAAGAAAAACAAGTGCCTGTGGCAGTTTTTCTAAAAAAATATATGTGTCCTCTTTATATTTTTATTTCTTTACACAGTTCACTTCACACTGATGTAAGCCATGAAACTGGGACCACTGATACTGGACACCTTGCTAGTACCAGTATACCTTTAGCTATAGTCCCAGCATATAAACATTTAAAACAGGCAAAAGACAACCCAGGAAATATACCACAGGTAATATCAGTATACTGTTAGCTCTAGTCCCTGTGTATTAACATTTAAAACAGGCAAAAGACAACTCCAGAAATATACCACAGGTAATATCAGTATACCGTTAGCTATAGTCCCAATGTATAAACATTTAAAACATGCAAAAGACAACTCCAGAAGTATACCACAGGTAATATCAGTATACCGTTAGCTATAGTCCCAATGTATAAACATTTAAAACATGCAAAAGACAACTGTGGAAATATACCACAGGTAATATCAGTATACTGTTAGTTATAGTCCATGTGTATAAACATTTAAAACATGCAAAAGACAACTCCAGAAATATACCACAGGCATGACAGGTAATATCAGTAAACCGTTAGCTATAGTCCCAGTGTATATATAGAATCTTACATTGTAAGCCGTTAATTATCATATTTCTACAGTCGAGATAGTTGAACCTTAAAATTTCGAGGTTTACCGATTTTGTTTCTCTAATTCTTTAAGCATCAAAATATCGTTAAAAAAACTATCATAGTCGGGATCATGCCGTGCACCATCTTTTATCATGACCTTGTTACAAGGGATGTAACTCGTGTACAAAACAAACAAACATGCCACTTTTTTTTAGGGCATTTTCATATGTATTAGCCAAAGAATAAAGTAATTTCTACCTAACTGATAGAGTCTTTGGAAAGCTCAGTCCTCCAGGGTAAGAAATAAGATCGTGACAAGTCTTTGAATTCG
>JARWCS010338708.1:0-11684 GCA_034783895.1 Geukensia demissa | reverse complement strand
AGGAAGCCGGAGTACCCGGAGAGAACCACCGACCTTGGGCAGGTAACTGACAAACCTTATCACGTGCGATGCGAGTTCAACGCAACCCGTTTTTGTATGGTACAAACCCAGGCGCGAACTCACGCCGTATAGGTGATGGGATACAATGATCAGTACAGGTAAGTTTAAATCAACTACCTAGACCACTCGGCCACCCAGGCCCCATCTGAAGATAAGACATCAAGCCTCATCAAACACCGTATGTCAGACGATTTAATACTAGGTTGGTAATAAACGTCTGGGAAGACGAGATTGATGCAATTCCAAATTAATATCTGTGAAAGGTAGCGATAAGTATCGATATCTGTACCAACTATGTTCTGACTACAACGCGAACCTGTATCCTGGATCGATAAGGTTTTTTAACGAAAGAACGATACTTTTTTTAAATTTTAGAAGCAGTATATCAGTGTCAGTATAGATGTTTATACATTTTATATGTAATGTTTCTTAGAATGTAGGATTTAAGATCACTTGCATCAAAATTCTACATTTGCAGACATATTTAATTCTTTGTAACGGTTATAAAATTGTTACACTAGTCTTTGGATGCCTGTGAAATCTGTATCCCAGTTGCAACCATTTTTGAAAGTCCACCGGCATGGCATAACCTTTAGTTTTAAAAAAAGACCCTTCTATGAAAATTTCCGTTCTATATAATATGGGTAAGACGTGTGAAGCGATTACATGTAAAATTTGAATGATAATTGTTGGATGGTCCTTATGACTTGATTGGAATTGGGATAATAATTGATTTGTTCAGTTCTGACATGTACAGCATTATTTTGGTCATTTCTCTCCAGAAATCAAAAAGTGAGTCGTCCAATTTCCGATAGTAAAGACATCAGCTCTTACAGAGGGGCGTTTGAACCAAACAAAACTGCAAAGAAAGAGCTAGATGAATTGAATTTCAAGTGTCATTCAGTGTGTCGGCAATATTGTTTTATCCCTAATAAATTAATTTAAAACCCGGATTGGTCTCTGTTTGCCATCTTGATTGCAAGGTCAGTATACTACCTTTCCGTCCGTATGTATGCACCCTTAGCCTGTAGACGTTCTCGATCAGCTTAATTTAAACAAATTCACCGATATATATTAGCGCACCGTTGGTAAGTGCAGTGGACAAGGAAAGGGGACTCCTTGGCCCGTGCGTCCTCAAAGCCATTGTAGTAGTTTCAAGAAGAGTTTAATGCTTGGCTGGCTATGTAGTGGTTGCACGCTCGGACCCGTTTGTTGTTGCTGGATACTCAAGAAATCAAGGAATACATCGAAACATATTGTGTAGTGCTCTTAGTGTGGAATAGTGGAGAAATAGAATGTTTTATTACATTCTAATTCGTAAACGCAACCGAACATAAAATATTTATCAAATAAAACAAACTCTCACATGGGAGTAGTCACTTGAAGTACCAAGTGTTTATTTAATGGTGCGACAACGAATATATGAATATAAAGCAGTGACCTGAAAAAGTCCCTGTTATCAGTTATCAGTCTATCTTTTCATCAGAATTATCTAATGGTCAATGTCTAGACTTCGTCTTTATCAAATCTGAAATAAATAATTAACTTATTTATTTTTGTTAAAAAAGCACCTTGTTCACTTGGCTTCAATGACTCCAATGACTTAAAGCCCGCTTTTTATTTCACTCCTGCAGAACTTTTCATTGCCTTAACCAATCGAACCGACCTTCTATAATAAGACTTCACTTGTAAACTATAAACAAAACCACGTGTACAAGCACATGTTTTGTTATGATACCTTTGATAAATACATATGTTATTACAGGAAGAGAGATGTGATGTATTCCAACAGATCTTAAAGTTTTCAGAATCCACATTTGATTCAAACCCCCACTACAGCAACAGGTCATATAAAATAATTCGGTATTCATATCGTTCTATTAAGACAATTATTTCGATATGATGTTTATTCGATTCTGTGGGTCGAGCTTGGAGACCGCTCCGATCTCCAGTCCTTCAATGTAAAGTGCTAGGTACAAAGGATTAATACTATAGTCAACTGTTAGAAGAATTGCATGAACAAGTTTCAAAATGAGGTCAATAATATAGAAAATAGTCATTGCAAATGATCTTATCATCAGTGTATTAATATGAAAGAAATTGTATAAGTAGTTAAAAGTGCAAATTTGCATTGGAAAACTGTTCATTTTTTTACAGAGTGATATCTTTGTGTTTCCACATACATGTTTGGGGCTTTATAGGAGAATTAGTTCAGGATTGTACGTCACCTTGACAAACTCGATCGTTCGATTTAACTTGCTGTGATTGCCAGTTCTTAAAATTGCAGGTGCGAATTAACAAGAGGACACCTTAATAACTACATGAACACACAATTAATCCAACATGGAAAGAAAATAGATAAAATATGACAAGGTTGTTTATTAATTTTTTAAGTCTGTATTAATCGACAAACCTTACTATACTAGACACGAACCTAACAAATCAGCAAATTTGCAATTTCCGACTATATAACAGGAGAGCTAAAACTAAAATTTACGCAAGTCATTAAAAACAGATAAAATCTAGTACTACAGAGCTAGCTTCTCGCAAAAAATGCGAAATATGCTTACATACACAAAGAGCATCCCATATACAAAACCTGACCTTTTTCTTTTCGACAAGATCCATTTGGCACATCTGCGTTTAACTCGTATCGCGCGTGTAAATGGCAAGATCAATTTGGCACATCTGCGTTTAACTCGTATCGCGCGTGTAAATGTTTGCCATTTACCTGCCAAAGGTCGGTGGGTCTCTCTGTCGGGCAGTCACAGTCATATCATTCGACCCCGTCTTGAAACTCAAGTCCAACAATCAGTATTTGGTGTACAAGTCTGCCATGTCCTTCACCCCATTTTTATATATGAAATTGAAAAGATATGGGGTCAAGAGAGACTGCCTGCACTTCAGCCACCAGAAAAACAGGAATTTACAAATCTAGAGGTCTCCACAAGGCCTTCAACAAGGTTGGAATACCACTTCTTGTGAAAAGCTCTAAATCGCCCCAAATAAAAAATCGCGTATGCGTAAAATAATAATACTTTTACCTGAAATTATCAAAATTGTACATTTAACAGAACAATAAACACAAAGACAAACATATGGCCTCAATTCCTGACATGTGGTGGGGTTGAACTAGTTTAGTGGGATCCCAACGCGTGGTCTAAGAAAACAAAATCAGTAACGGACGAACTATAAAAATCAAAACAAGTCACACAATCCGACTAAGAGTACCTTAATTACAGTAAATATACTTAAAAAAATACATGCAAAAAGAAGATATATCTCTAATGAAGGCTCACAGTTACTGAAACCAAGCTCAGGGTGAGATTCCTGATGATAAAACATCAAGCCTCTCAATACGAGAAAGGAGACTAGTTTGATGGTTAAACCTACTTAAACATTCACCACCAAACAAGAACATTGAAGAAGATTCGTCACGCGTCATGGAAGACGGTTAAAAGTAAGAAATATTCGGATGCGATTGAATGCGGTGGTTCCCAGCACAGGCGCTTGGGGCATCGGACCCCCTCCCTCTTTCTTTTTTTGTTTTTTTGTTTTGTTTTGTTTTTTTTTTTTTTTGATGTAAAAATTACATGCAGTTATCTAAAAATAGTAAAATGCTGCGGGTTGCTTGGTCTTTTTAGTGGGAGAAGTTTTTACATCAAAACATTAAGAAAAAAAGAAAAAGAAAAAAACGGGTCCGATGCCCCAAGCGCCTGGGGTTCCCAGTTATCTCTCTGTCAAAGTTTTGAACTGTTTGTGTTTCCATTGACCACTGAAACTCAAAGAATATTGCCTATTAGATGATCATGATTTGTCAGCATTAAAATACACATTTAAATATTGAATTTAAATAACATATCTTTAATAATCCCGTCTAAGAACATAATCACTTTGACGGAAACACCTGATCACAATCTCTGCTTATTGGTAATTACATTACATTGACAATACATTTGGTAAACAATTGTAATTCACAAATAACAATAAATAATAACTAATGCGACTGTTTTATCAAATACCAATCTCTTCAATCTCAATGCAATAATTAGCACTTAGATTTGTAATACTGTATAATTCAACGGTCCGATGCGTCAAAATCCTATGTTGTTGACTCCGTGGTGGGTATGGAAGAGGGTTTGCTGGCCATTATTTTTGCAAGTTCGTTCATGTTACGTTTGACTTTGTATCGGAACACCCAAGGTAGTTCTCGTTTTGGTAAATATTTTTTCGGTGGCGGTAATAAACTGAGATCGTCATATTCACCCTCAACCTCAGAAATCACGCTGGGGTACACTATGTTATTGTCTGGGTATGTTTGTAGTGTCCGATAGGAGTCGGGGGTTCTCCGAACAAGAGGAGAATGTGACATGAATCCTCGTTCGGATTTTGATCTGATGTCAGAATATGCAGAAGGTGCTAATTCCATTTTCGTTGCCAAAGGATGCTGTAAAATAAGTAAACACAACAATTAGTAATACTAGTAATTCGAAATGTAACGAAAATATAAAGAAATATCACCATTTAAAAATTCTGTTATGACAGTTTAAACTTTCGGCAAAACTTGGCATTACTGTAAGAATTTTCTGACATGAAATTGATTAAATAATGATTTACAGAAATTTGCTATATATGTTTAAATTCTAAAGCACTGAATTTGTGGAAAGGCTTCGATCCTTATTGCACTGAGTAGTTGTCTTTTCCGCTGTATTTTGCTTACTGTTTCGGTAAGTTTGGATTTTAATATGTCAGAGAGACCGCACTCACGACAAAAACTTGACAACAAGGCCTTCAACATGGCTGGAATTCCACTCCTTGCGAAAAGCCTTAATTGTCCCAAATAAATAAAAGAAATGCTGCTCTTACTCAGCTGAATATTATGAAACATGAACAATTATAACAAAGCAATTATAACAAAGACAGACATATGATCACAATTCCTGACTTAGGACAGACACATGAGACAAGTGGTGGAAATAAAGTAGTTTAGTGGGATCACAACCCTCCACAATGAGTTATTAAAGGGAAAAAGCAAATAGAAATTCACCCAATCCGAACAGAGAGTACCGCTTCTGTGTTAGGATCTCGGACTTCCTATGTTTTGGTTCTAATGCTACTGTTGAGAAGAACTCCTTGAAATGTACATATAGCATATCAAAATTCACCATATTTATTCAACATTGGTAAAACTTTATTTTCACACATCGGATTTGCAGTTCGTCGTTCGGTCACGCTAAACGCAATGGTGAGGTCAGTTTCGATGCAAACGTCTTGTAGGACTTGCAACTATATCATTGTCTTTATTAAAACAATCTCTTTCATCTCAACACAATAATTTATTAGAGCACCTATAAAGTTTTGTTGATATTGTGAAATTTTATTATATTGTTTTTTTTTTTTTTTGTATTTATTATGGGGCCTTAGGGTGTGATAGGGCAACCCATTATGCTGTAGATGTTGGTTATTTATATTTTCAGCTATATTTTTCAACTATATTTATTTTTCGTTGCTTACTTGCTTAACCTTTAATTAAAGGTTAACGGCAAGACAAACATGATTGCTTTAAACAGAAAAAAAATGTGATCGTTAACTACAAGAGACTTATTACCAATGATCTAATGTGTATTTGAACTGTCACTAGCAACATTGTAATTCGACGAACCTTCGCAAAATCATTTTATTGTTCAATTACAAAAAGTATACAGAAAATAAATAAAAGTTAAATAACATTTAACTTATTCTATTGGCAAAGCTTTTAAATAGTTGTATACAATAGTTAAAGCATCCTTCATATTTATGTCAACATAAAGATTGATAAAAATCTCCAAAACTGTTTGGACTTTTGTTAAATAAAATTGTAAACCTAATGGTTTTATTGAAATACTTGAGCATATAAAGTATGGAAAATTAAAAGGTCTGAATAAGCAAAACAAAGTTATTTGTGTAAAGTTTCAGCTCCTAGGTATAATGTTCTTTACAACACGGACAAAAAGCGAATGACGTAATAACTTAGAAGAAAAATAAAACATAAATATATACATGTACGAAAGTATTTAAAAACAACGAGAGAAGTCTTACTTCACTGTTGATAAATTATTATTACCATAAACTTATAAATAAATGTATAAGCATGTAACTGTAAAAATGCCCCTATTTCACATTCACAGTATTTGCCGAGTATTTTGCTTGATTCGGACTTATGAGTGAGTTGGTAAAAAATGTAAAAAAATCAAATGTAAAAAAAGAAGGAAAGTTATGAAGTGAAAACCAGGTAAACTTTGCTATTAGTCCATCCCACTGAAAAAACGTATATAATCAACGCACAGGTGCAGGACGCGTAATAAAAATATACTAAATATAATTCATACACTATGAAGTATAGGTGCAGGACGCGTAATAAAAATATACTAAATATACTTCAGGACGCGTAATAAAAAATATACTAAATAGACTTCATACACTATGAAGTATAGTATATTTAGTATATTTTTATTACGCGTACTGCACCTGTGTGTCAACAGGAACTTCTTAGTTTCAGTTTCAAACAAACAGGAATCATACATATATATTTAATAAACGACCGTCAGCTCACAAAATTCAATGATATATTTGATATATCGTTATCTTGCAAAACATGAATATTATGCATAGTTAATAATATCTAAAACTTCTAATATACTAGTAGTACATGAACCAGTGAAACGTGGAGAATAACTGTTTATATATATACAAGTAAGTGATATCGCCAAAGATAAATAGAACTTTTAAACATATATTAACTGAAGATTATCAAAAGCGGTGTGACAACTTATACAAAAGATAAATATTGATTGAAAAATACCAACAAAACTGACATAGTGTTTCATATTTACACAAGAATTTATACCTAAGGTGGATAGGAAATACTTATAGAGGTATTAAGTCGTGTATCATTACATAAACTCTGAAAAAATATTTGCCAAATGTTTTCTATCCCAGTCCAATTTGTGTGATGGAACGATTGACCAACTCCTTGAGCTTACCTACGGCATTATTTGTATCCGTAGAAGCGAAGGACCGCTTGCGCCAATAAATTTGTGTCACTTTGAACTAAAAATATTTTGACGAGGATTATTGTAAATTGTTGATTCTTGTTTAAAATTACTCACACAAGCTAAAAATACATTAATACCAGCAGATACAAGTTTGACTGCAAGACCCTTCTACGTTGAAATCAACTTTCGGGGCCTTTTACAGCTTCCGTTATGGTATGGACTCTGGTCCATTGTTGAAGGCCATAATAGGACCTGTAGAAGTTTAAATTCTACTGTCATTTAGTGGGTGGTTGACTCATGGAAAATCATGCCACTTCTCCTATTTTTATATTTCAACCCAATATTGCGGTGAATGTCTTTTCAAGTGGAAAAGTTCTGTGATTCCAAAGTCTAAACAAATGCCCCCAAAGCATGTTGTTCAGTTTATAATTGTTTTGAGACAATGTTGAAATTGCATCAACAAGCAATAATTCAACAACGATTTGTTTTGAATTATCAAGTGGTATGTTAAAAATCACATCTTTTCCACAAGTCTTTTCCACAGGGTCAGATGTTGAATTTGTTAACTGTTTGGGATCATTTTATCCAAGCGAAATAATGCAAAAGATTATTTAAGAACAGTTATACCAAAGAGCAGTGGCAGCTTGACCAAGCGATATTAATATATCCTGGCATGCTATCGCACCGGTTCCAACGTCAAACCAAGTTATCTGTGCAGATGGTGATGCCGCACAAAAATAAAGAGACGAGGGAACATACCATCAGAATTACCTTGGAATCTGGTCTTTAATTTTAGGGCCTTTTACAATTTCCCGTAGGTTGTGGAAACATGTCCATTATTGAAGGCTTTTTCTATCACTAATTCTAGAGAAAGCATTTCAAGTGAATTATACTCAGTGTGATCAGTCTTTCTGCTGTCATGGATATCTTGGTTGGCGAGATGAGAACTGTCGTCGGCATCGTCGTCCCTAATAATTTTGCCTTTTAAATTGAATTGTACTTGGACGAACCATATGCTCAGTCATTGAGGTGTAAAATACTAGCAGTCTTCAAAAGGATTGTTCATATAAAAAACAACCCACTATTTGTTAAGGGTTGTGAACAACTTACAATATTCCTTTAACATGAATAGTCCGTTTTAAATGCAAAATGATGCAGATACAATATACTGAACTTGTAGTGTCTGAATTACCAAATAAAAGAGATATTATACATAAAGTAATTTTCTGCACTAATTTCCTTTATAATTGTAAAAGAAACTGTCCAAATACCCGAGTCCCTATACTTGTGTCTGTCATAAACGTCATCAGTATTTGTAGTGACCACAACAAAAAGAAAGCCATTTGCAAGGAAAACATCTCAAAAAAGAACAAAGCTGGTCAATCCAAATGTCTGTTGTACATGTATCAGGGACTGGTGTTCATCTTGTAGCCATTACAACGTTGAGAATGACATGCATGGGGTCGGATAGAAACAGCAATTTGAAGGTTGAACACGTATCAATGACTCTCCCTACCGCGTTCAGAAACCAACTCTGATGAAGTAAAGAAGCATTAGACCTATAATTTCTAACAGAAATGTCAATACAAATTAAGACACTGTACAGCTAGAGAGATTACTGACGAAATACCAAGCGAAACCTAAATACCGTGAACGATATTGGATTCTGTAGGGAGTGAAAGTTACATTCGCACAGAACGTGCAAAAGGGTCAAACTCATGCAAAAATTAGCTCTACTTTAATCGTGTAAGCCATCTTCTGTGGATTAATCAGTACAAAGGTAGCAATACGGTATAAGGATCGCCTGGAGGAATGTCATGATTGGCTTCAATATATTCTGCCGATTTCAATAACATTGTCGGCCACAGATCACACCACTGTAAAGAAAATTCTTGTAATGTTTCACTGTTTCTCTGGACGAAGTTGAAATGTGTCCTATGAAGACAACGGTAAATTCTCATTCAAATTTCCTGATTGCTATCTTTATATATTTTGGCTCATCGGCGTCCATTAGGCCATGAACTGCAAATTATATTGAGACTAGAAATTCATAAAGTTTTTTCGAGTGTCAGATCTTCCTGGTAAATCCAGAAAAGCTGTTTACATGCAATTAAATTTGGCTTTGAATATTTATAAATATATGTAAGATGTGGGTTGTGTTTTTCTGTCTTATTTTCCATATATGACCCATATTCAATCGAAAATATAAAGTATGCCAAAGCAGTTTGGACATACCCCCATAAATAACGAACAATAGATGGTTTTAGAATACCTGGAATTATCTCCAACTGTGACATTGCTCTAAGTAAGATATTTTATACTTACTTCAACCATGTCTGGGGACATAGATTTTCCATTTTTTCTCAGTTTCATAGGAGGAAAAAATCCATCAATTTTTCTTCGAGAGCTCCTCATGGAATTTGAACCTCTTTTCACTTTATCCAATTCCTTAGATGCAAATTCGACTAGAGTAGGTTTTGTCATTGGTCTCGCTTTAAACCGCTCGGCATATTCTAAAGGAGAATTTGAAGAAACTATATTTTGTCTTCCGTATTTCCCCATTGAATGACTACCAAGCATATCAGAGAAAGATTCTCCAGAGTTTTTAGGCGGTACACTACGATATATCAATTGATGATCATTCGCCCGATTTGCGATAATCCCATTCATTGGTCCCGGGCTAGCCCCGCCATTGTACCGTCCTGTATTAATTGGTGGTAAAGTAACAGACCCAAGTTTTTGTGTCGACATAATAACGGTATTTAACTCAAAACACCATTTAGTAATCCTCTTTCCAGATTAATATTACGTTAAACAGACATCTTTTGTCTCAGAATTAATACCATTTTAAGGTCATTCACAAAAGGATAAAAATGTTTATAGAAATTACCCGACAACGTTATACCGTTTAGAAATACATATGTTAGATTTAAAACATCAATATGTTCACAAAACCATGAACTAACTATAGACTTTGAATCTCTTCAACTTCAACCCCATTTGATCAAAGTCACGGATCCAAAATTTTGTTGAAAGATTTTTAAATGTTCATAAATAAGCTGCGAATTTGGCCTCGTCATCTCTTTATATTCTTTTTTCTCTTTGTCACACAATGTCAAGATAGGCAATCTGTCAAAATTGTAATGTAGAAATACATATCCAAAGCCTTATACACAACACTAGTAAATTGTTTACTCACAACGAACAGGTTTTATGCAAATGTCAATATCGAATCAATTGCACTCCAGTTGCATAAGAAACATTTACAATATCTTAGATTGATTCCTATAATAACATCACGAAGCTGAAGGTCGAGAATATATTTGTTCCTTTTTATCCAGATCGAAGTTTTGCATTAAGAACTTTCAAAACCACGTGTTTTGTAAATTGGAAGTCCGCTCAATATTGATTTCATGCCTTTTGTTCAAGGTTTTTTGCTCAGTTATTAAGTATATTTCAAAAGAGATTGATTAAAATTAAAATGGTATTAAAAGTTTGATAGAGGTTAAAGTTGAAAACTTATCAATTTTAAAAATTTACCTACACCTTTATTTAAGTAAACATTAAAATAACACCCGAGATACACAAAACCCTCTCCCACTAAAGTTCGAATGTTCAGGTGGAGTTTATGGCTCTTTAAGTCGTGTTTAATCATTATTACTAAAATGATAAACTGTGACAATAAAACAATCAATTTCGGTATGGAATGTTCAATAAATGCCAAAACCTTACCGAGTTGTAAAGTGCATTAAACAGGACAAACTGCTTTACACCGACAAAACCCAGCACTTATTCTGTAGCTTTGTGATTCGAAACCCCACCACCGGAAAGCATTTAAGAAACGTATCCTTTCTTTTTGGTATTTTTTGCATGTCAAGCAGCACAATCATCTTCTCACCCCTTCCCATTTTCTCAGCTGTCCCTTTAAATGATCAAAAGGGGAATAAAAAATCTGAAAAATTGTATAATATTAACATAAATTCGCGAAAAAACGATCATCTCAACAATTCGCACTATCCAACAAACAACTTATCGAAATAAAATGATGTATGGACTAGATAGCCCGACCTGTTACAGGCACATAACCAGGTGGGGTTAAACTAGTTTTCCAGGTACCAAAACGCCCCCCTTTACATATCTAGAGCAAACGTCTTAGTTATATAAACAATAAATTAATCTTGCACAGTTCAACTAGAACAAAGTGACCACTGACTTGGGAAAAATAAAGGGACGATATATCTAAAGATATATATTTTAGATAATTTTAGATATCCACCATCCGGTTTTGGACATCTGCTCCTATAAATATACGACTGGTTCAAAAAGGACAAACACGTGTCTCACCTGCATATCTGCTAAAAAAACGTCAACCATGACAGTCAGATATATGAATGAGCACACCAAATATTGTTGGTAGATTGATTGAATGGTGCTTAACGTCCAGCGGCAAATATTTCATGCATACTTAGGACGATAGCTTATTTATGATGAGTGACGATGAATAATGATGAACTCTGCTTTGTACTAGACCGACTACACGAAATCAACAGTCCGCGGTAAGATATCCCACTTTACCCCAGACACATTATT
>JARWCS010338697.1:0-11686 GCA_034783895.1 Geukensia demissa | reverse complement strand
TTAGTTTAAACTTTTAATCTCAGGTAAAATCGCGCGACATCGTGCGGTAGTCGCGCGATGTTCGGGAGACTGTCGCGAGATGTCGCGCGACAATCGCGGGACGAAGTATAAATGAGCCCTTACACAAAATATTTAAACCTACCAAAAGTATGACACCATTAAAAAATTTGGTAAAAAAGAAACAAGTAATTTAAACATACTATTCAAAATCAATGCATTAATTGTACAAAAATTACAACATAAAATATAATGTATATGAAAGGATTCGGAAACAAGCATTACAATGCTTTTAAGTCCCGTCTCCTTGATTAAAACCACTACATATTAGCACATGCCAAAAGAAAAAAAATTGTTACAAAGTAAGGAAAAGATGAACGAAAAATATGTTTGAAGTTGGGTAATATGAAAGGGTGAAAAGGTAAAAGTGATATAAAGACTGACTAGAAAATAAATCGTTTACTTTTGAGAAGATATTTCTGTACAACTAACAAAATATGATTGTTTTTCTCATCATTGAGTGTATCTGATCCAAACGTAGTAAATTTTCATTTATAGTTACGGGGTAATTATTGGAAAGAAACGCTTATTCACTAAGTTACCTATATCTACTGCAGGAAAATAAAAAGTGGGGTGTTGATTCAAAATTACCATAAACACAATTAGGCAAGGCTAACAGTGAGGTAACAAGAATATCGACCAAGTGTCAACATTTTTTTCAATAGTTATGTAGCGTATCAACCAGAAATGTAAATTCATTTTTTTCTTTTTATTTGCAGGATTGCAAAAAGTCAGAAACATGCGATAACAAGCTAATTCTCTCTACCCTAAAAAGAATAAATAAAAGAAAAATTGCATTACTTATTTACTGAAATTGATTGGAAGTGGACGATTTTCTATACGTTATTTATTTATATATTATTATGTTTTAATACAGAGAAATTGCTTTGTCTACAACTCACCGTTTCAATTTAAATATTTTACCTTTTTAATTAAAATGAAAAAGTATTCTTGTGTTTCAGCAAAAAAATCAAGAATATCAAGACTGTGCAATTCCAACAACAACTGGTTTACCCATGCATA
Source organism: Geukensia demissa (assembly GCA_034783895.1). Classification (NCBI taxonomy): domain Eukaryota; kingdom Metazoa; phylum Mollusca; class Bivalvia; order Mytilida; family Mytilidae; genus Geukensia; species Geukensia demissa. Next base: position 10,606 of record JARWCS010338697.1, on the reverse strand, counting down.
TCTCCAGTGATTTACTGCATCAGTTTGTTATTAAATCAGATTTATTTAGCCCAAGCTGTCTACTAATATGTATAATTGCACTGTACACAGCAAACGAATATCTGATGAGCATTTTTGTCTTAAAATTATGTGTTTTAGCAAAGTAATTTTTCGCTTTTGTTTTTGATTTATAACATATTTTTCAAGCTTCAAAGAGATTTGATTTGTCTTATGGTTATATGCTCAATAAATGTTTTATTTTATCACTAGACGAGACGATAAATAGGTCAATAAAAATATTCTACTATATCAAACATGTCGACAACATTTTCTGTCACATCATAAAGCTTGAACAAGTATTAGTTTTCTTTTTTATTACAAACATAAATCTAATAAGTCAAGATTGCAAGCCATACAAGCTTATCAATTCTTTTTTACAAAACAGTCGTCAAAATCCAGCTTATCATATCAATATTGACCGTATGTTATAAAACTTTTGTTGTGTCGTGTAAAGATGAGGACGTCACATAGGCAATAGAAGATAGTCGTGTTATGACGTCACACATGGGGCATATCAGATTTATCGTTTTAAGAACGAAAATATAATTGATTCAATTGACCCTCCTGTCTACAGATTTGTGAATTCTCTGTGATTATTTTTTTTTTTTTTTTTGGTTGGAGTGCAATTTCTCTGTCATTTACCTCATATCATTTCATTTTCATATAGATTCGATATCGTTGGTAGAATTTTGAAAAATGTTTGTATGTACAAATATAAACAAGCGCATCGGTATATTGTATATAAATACTAACTAAGCATTAAAAGGCAAATTATTTAATAATCTAGACATTTGACAATAACTCCACTGCTGAAATGCTTGATTGTGCCAAAAATCTATAACACCTGTTTAAGTTCATGAATATGCAGAACTTCATCACAACAATGCACAAATAATCGTAAGTTTAACAAAAAATAGCCAACAGATACAAAATCATACATGCACTGAGATGAAAATGAAGTCAGAGTAACTTTCTCAACATAGTCTCTTTTTAAGTCTATAAATGTCTTATGTCGCTTAAACCAAGCGCACAAAATTTCCTACAAAACATCAAACGTCTTTCCACATAAAAATAACTGTCTGCAAGGAAGACATATAAATCCAAGTAAATCGATTTCTGATGATCTGCGAAAAATGTGGGTATGTGAAGGAGCATTATCTTGGTGAAGCATTACTTGATTTAAGTTGGCAAGTTAATAAGGGCTTATAAGTATACCGCATCACATCACATTGTTTCGTGTAATTTGAATTAATGAAATGTAAATACGTGTACTGATTTTCAAAATGAAAATAATCTAGTTAGTTAATATGTAACGATATGATTACCTTGCAATATTTATCAGAATTAACACCCAGACCATGGGGTTCTGCGTATGTCAAGATTTTTTTTTCTGGTCAATAATAATATTGAACATATTCTGTCCAAGAACGATTGTGTTTTTCGATTATTTGGGGGAGAGAAGAGTTAACGTAGTTCTGCTAGTCTGTTGTGTTGATTCTGCATCGTAATAGTGGAACCAGCTTACATCGGCTTTAATAATTCTTTATGAAATCCAGCTTCCAGCTCGGATAAATTTTTTGATAAATTTGATAGATTTGGTAGATTGTTTTGTCAAAATTTTCGCAGTAAGAAGTCTTGGTACCCCACAAGAACAGACAAGACATGTCTCATATTAAGATCATAGTTTATAAAATTTGGTCTTTGAAATTCCACATAAACTGTGAGTCGCCGATCCCTGTCAATAAGTCAAGAACTTCATTTCTTACAGCACTTAAATTTCAATTAAATATATGAAAGAACCATCAATAAACATCTAAGAAATGGCCGGATGTACGGACAAATATCTCCTCAATAGGTCTGTGCAGTATATCTGCCAAGTTACAAACCCCTTGTTATGAACTTGACAAACTAAAAAAGGTGCAGTTAACACAATACAAAAACTTCTAAAGCAGTTACAGAAGCTAAAATCAAATTAGGACACAATGAAATTGTAGTGACTTTAGTAATATAAAGCAAGGCGTAGGTACACCAACAGGCTGCTACCTGAAAAAGGCTAATGCACAAAATTTTGCAAAGACCATGAATAAAGTAAAGGACAAATGTTGTCGGCTTCTAAAGCAGTTACTTAAGCTTATATTTTTTAGACACAAGGAAAAAGTAGGAACTTTAGCAGTAGGAAGGCAAGGATAAGGCAAGCCAAAGGCGTCTGCTTGAAAAAGGCTTAAGCCCAGGAGATACAAAACCTTGTCTATGGGGATGTACGTTAAAAGACAAGCTAAACAGTAGATCTACAAAAAGGACTTTAAGCAGTCGAAGAGTTTGATTAAGGTGGAAAACATAAAACGTTCACTTACTTGGCCAGAAGGCGAAAAAGGGACAGTTCGACAGGCAATGCAATCCAGAGAACACGAACAAGATGAAATGTAAAACTTTACCCACAATGTCAACCTCAATTTCCTTAAATTAGTCTATGACACGCTACCAACTCCAGAAAATCTGAACAGATGAAACCTAACACACCAGTTTTCCCCTGCGAGAAGCAGAGGAACTTTACAACACATCATTACAGCATGTACCATCGCTTTAGGACATGGGAGGTTCACCTGAAGACACAACCAGACAAAGCAGATGGAAGATGTTAAAAAGAAGATGAAATTCCCTGAAATAGGACCAACCAATATTAGAACAGACATGGTTCTTTAGTAGACAAGGAAGGACTTCGAATATAATAGTTGTATTAACAGTTTCATAGGTAGATAGGGTAGATGCATTGTGGCAAATGACAGAAATTTATATTTTATACCTCTTATATAGAAAAGAATATGCATTTACATATATTATCTTGTTTTATTTTTTAGGCTTTATAGACCTTGTATAAATTTGAAGTTGAGATCTCTAAATCTGTAATTCAGCACCTTAATATAAACCAGATGAGACTATTAAAAAGTTTTGTGATTGTAATATTTTTTCGAGATCGATATTCTGATCAACGATAGCAAATGTAATATATTAAACATGAATTTTTACTAGAAGAACGCGCCAAAATTTTACAAGTAACCATGTTAATGATAAAACTTTGCTAAAAATACTTTAGGGTTTCTATCTTTAAAATCAGTAAATTTTTTAACAGTTTCCAGAGCTTTTGGATGTAGATCTTTGCCAATGGATGACGCTCAAAGGTGACCCCCGTTTGGTGTCGCTACTGCACTATCAGATCTTTTTGCTTTGTGACGTCAGTTGTTCTTTGAAAATCTATCCGTTGACGCATGTTTGAGAATTGTTCCTAGTGCGTGGATTTCCTAAACAAGGACGTCACAAAACAAAAACCTTATAGTGCAGCTGCAACACCACCAAGCTGGAGTCGCCGGTGAGTGTTTTCTATTGTTGAATGCCTTAAGGTAACCTGCATATATTTCTAATTTATTCTTTTTGAATGGCTGTTTAATAAACAAGCTTACCAAATCTGTGATGTCTTTATTATTCAATGCGTACCGGTTACATTAAAGGGTGGGTGTTTATGGTTAGTTTTGGCCCCTAATTGGGAATTTCTGATATAGAAGTTTTTATAGAGGTCAAAGTTTTAAAAGTCTCATTCTTTTTTTCTGTAGTTGAGATATTGTGACGTCAGAATGACGTCAAATTAAATCTATAGAAGACGGTAACAAATATAAATACTGTATATAAATGACCACCCTAAAAATATCTTAACCTCAAATAATATTGCAGCATCTTTTTACTTTAATTTTAGGTAAATTGTAGAAAATTTTTAACAAACAGTTAAACAAGATTGTTTAATGTACTAAACGGACTAAACGAGGAAGTTAATAAAATAAAACACTGTATATAAATGACAACTGTCAAATAATGTATTTACCTCAAATAATGCAGCATCTTTGTAAATTTATTAAGGTAATTTAAGGAAATTCTGAACAAACAGTTTAAAATTGTTTTATTTACTAGTGACCTGAGAGATCTGAGGGTAATATCATTATAACATTTTCTTCTCTTGAACTATAGCTAATTCTGCGCTGCAATAATATTCCTTGGAAATACATGGAATTGGTAGTCGGCCAATTTGAGGTTAAACGTCAGTCAATACCTAATGTTTCCAAATCTTAATTAAGCAATACAAATTCAGACAGGAAGTTTACAGTGTTTGTTGACACCTGATACTGTTTCCCACATGACTTAAATTCCTAATAAACAACAATGTTGGTTTTTTTAAACATTCCTGTTAATGATTTCACTTTGTGTTTATGACCTATCGCTATGTTTATTTTACATTTGACTCTAATTAGTAAAGATGATAAATACTGTAAGGAAGAAGAATCTGTAGTTCTTTAACACTTCATTTTGTTCGGGTTTTTAAAGCTGAAGAGATAAGTTTGCCAGCTAGCATTGATGTACAATTCTAATTAAATATGTGTGTATGAAAACCTGCAATTTGAAGAAATTACAGCATTGATTCGGAAAACAAATGTACAATACTTTTTTTCAAAATTTAAATAATTTTACATAGTTTGCACTGAATAATCGCAAAAGTTGAGCGGTCTCCTCCAAAGCCTTCAAATTAACAAACAGCACATGTATTGAACGTAATTTCGAAAATAATTTACTGGAAATTCCAGACGTTTAATGATTTATCTAAAATATTTGTCTGATTTTCTAAAACGAAGGGGACAGTTTTGTGGTTCATTTTTTTTTTTTTTTTTGAAGGGATGCCCACTGAAAACTGTTCAATTGTGCCTGATTTGAACAAATTTTTATTATTACAGTTCACTTTATTGGAGATTTAATTAAAGGTTTGTTTTTATTACATTCAATTTTAATGACATCAGATTCTCTAATCTTTCCGTTAATTATACATTATGCATAATCGTCTGAATTTGAACTTGATATCAATCTCAAGTTCAAATTAATTTGCTTCCATGTTATTTCAATCAGAGTATGTGACATGAAAGCCAATTTGGAGTACCCGACTCTGTCTAGATAAAATTTGTCTTAAAATGCACATGAACGTAATGAAAAATTGATCACACTCCGTCAAATATCTGTAGAAGAATTAACTTCTTTAAGAAACATAACAACCAAACTTTGAACAATCAAATCTATCGAATGTTTAGGTAAAATATATATGTGATGATTTTGTGTGGATATATCTATTTTGAACAAAAAACCTCCAAAAAAGTGTTTTTTTTACATAAAATGTTACATTCTTGTTGAAATAGTCAAATGTGGCCAGTTGTCAAAATCATGAAAATAATATTAGTTTAAGTTATGAATTATTAAAATAAGGTTATTATTTAATACTGGTAATTTTGTATTATTAAACAGCATTTTCACATTTACTTATTGTTCTGTCATACAATCTACAATTTTGTCCAAACATGGGCCTTAACGTACCTACCCTTTTGGAAATTTGTCTTGCCCTTTGGCAAAAACATAAATAGATCGAATTGTACATACCCTGGCTATCATCCCACAAAAAACATGATAATTTCTGATGTTTTCGACAAAGACTTGTCTTATTAGCATATATATCTGACCAGTTGTGACGTTTTATAGCAATGGGTAATAGTAATTATTTCATACATGTATATACTATCATGTAAACTTGACAACTAGTTCTGCATTTTTTTGATAAGTCTTAAGGCAAAAAATGTTGTATTGGGTTGAGATTAGCTCTTATATTTGGAGATTATCTTTGTGAACTATTTTTGGACATTGATCCAAACATCTCCTACTCATCATAATCTAGTATTTCAATGGTTTTCCTGAGGTCTGACGAATTTATTGTCATATTATAGATATGTTTATGCATGTCAGCTAATGTTTTTTTATTTATCTACAGATCAAGTTAGGCTTCATGATGGTTGGTCATACACATGAAGATTTTTTAGCCGTATCTCTGTGAAAACTAACCAGACGTAAGCATTTATTTTACCCGACTTACAAAATTATATAAAGGCATCTGTGACACCACCACCTTTTGTCTGCCATCTCAAAAGTTTATGGGACTTTAGGCAAGTAACAGGGGAAACTAATTTTCAGTTAGCCGATTTTAAAGAAGTACAGCAGTTTAGCTTTGCCAAGAAAGAAGGACGTTTGATACTGTCTTATAAAAACTGACCTCTTGACAGTAAAAATTTGTAGAATGGTAGATGTGACAGAACTTATTCCTGAAACTCTTTGCCCTTGATAGCATCTGTTCAGGAAAAGTTCAGCGCAACATTAGCAGTCATGCAAGGTGACTTAAAGAAATGGAGGGTAACGGGAAGGTTTTCACAAGATCATTTTGTATGGTGGAATAGATATTTGTGTCAGCTGAAGCCAGCTCAGCCACGACCAGAGACACCACTCCTGCAACTCTTTTCTAAATAGACAGTGCCAAAACCAAGGAAAGTGTAGTTGACAATAACAGCCTTGACGTCATACAAAGACACCTCCAAAACTGCCAGCAGAGATCAACAATCAGAATATAGTGAAAAGAAATTAATCTTATTAGCTCACTTGAGCTACTAATTGATCTCAGTTTTCCTTAGTTATCGTATTTTCATCTGTCCTGAAATTACTTGGCCGGTGATAACAAAACTTAACATGATTGATTAAAAAAAAACAATCAATGTTATCTAAATTTTAAAGAGTATTTAGACAAAAACTATACTCTGTTAGTTATAAAGTGTTTGTAAATCACCATCAGTACATTTCATTCTGCACTCTTACTGTCAGTTACTGGTATTTACTAAATTTGAAAAGTATATCTAAAAAATAAATGTGACTGTAAAATGATGAGATGATAACTGATATGATTTAGCGAGTGAAATGGCATATTCTGTAAATAAAAAAATCTATCTCTGCAATCTCCGAAACAGAGAGTACTGGAGGTTTAACTGGAAGCTAGGAGACTAGGTTTCGGAGATTGCTTTCTCTGTAGCTCTGACTTTTATTGGAGAATGGTTATTGGATCAGAACACATAATGTAAGCTTGTCAAAACGGGAATAATATATTTGTACATAACAATAAATGTTATTTGATTTGAACACTTGAACACTAAATAATATAGTTATATAAATGTCTCTGTGAATAAGCTTTCTAATACAATGTATACTAAAATAAATTTCGACTGAAGGTCTTTTGTGCTCTTGCTGTTATTATTTTCAATAAATAAAATTAAATTTATTATGTTTTACGATAAAAATAAATTTATTATCATTTGTGTTCCATTGAAAATTATTAATAAGACCTGTTTATGTTACATGTACATTGGGATAAATGTAGTATGACAAGAATTCAATGAGACAATACAAATTTGCATCATGAACTTTACCTGCATACTTTTCAGTAAAATCATATTTCAGAAATAAAAGTGCAAGAGTATGCAGTACGTTAATACTGTGCAATTTCTATTGTCCCATGGGATTTTTGTAGTCCCATGGGAATTTCAAATTTTCAATGGACTTTGTTTGATCCCATGGGAATATAATTGGTCCCATGTGAATTTTTAATTCCCATAGGATTTACCTATTTCCATGGGAATCCATGAATTCCCATGAGACTAAGAGGAAATCCCATGGGATTATTAAAAATTTAAAACATTTTAAAACGTATGGGAAAGAGATACGTTTGTAAAAGTTATTAATTGTGAAGTACCATGTCATTTTGCACATTTTGACTACAGATGCAAGGACATCACACCAAAATTTGGCGGCGCAGTTTTTGCAATTCATTGTTTTGCAAAAATATTTTGTGATGTGTTATTTGTTTGGGGTATGAATCCACTTTCAAACAATATCTCAGCCATATCTAGGCGGTCAGTTTTACCGGTGAAGAAGCCGGAATGCCCGAAGAGAACTACCGACCTTGAGAAGGTAACTGACACCTTAATACATACGATGTCGAACGCACCATTTTTGTATGGTACAAAGTCAAGCGTGAACTCACGCTGTATAGATGATAGGCTATAGTGATCAGTACAGGTAAGTTTAAATCAACTGCCTAAGAACCCGGCCACCTTGGCCACAGTTCTAATGGAATATAAAAAGGTATATATTTAAATCCCTCCACGTAATAATAAAGTACGCTTCTTAGCTATTTTTGCTATTTAAGTAACCACTGTTTTATTTCTCGTCAACATATTCTGTTGTCAATCAGATCGTTCAATAACTTACGCAGTAATTATTTACTTTTGACGAGCGGTTTATTTTGTGAACAATTTCGGTTGATTTCATCTAAAACACAGATTTGTTTGCTTTTCATTATGTTAAAATGATTGAACTCGTAAGCAAATTGATTGATCTATTGTTGGTTGTTTACATCTGTTAGCAATAGAATCATGTAGATTCAGTTCATGAATTATATAAAATATATTTGTGTCTCCTCCAACTATCCACACTGTATTTTTGTTTCTGTCGTGTTGTGTTTGTGTAGAGTTTTGATTGTTTTGGAAGGGTTTGAAGTGTACGGAATTTCATACTTTCACGTCAATGATCATAGTTAAATCAAGCTTTTATAATAGTTCCAACGTGTTTAGGACAGTATCTGTCAAACTCCATGCATCTGTAATGAAAGCTTTAAATACTTATAGCTTGACGGTACAAAACGATGCACGTAAGATCCACACTTAATAAGCGGTAATGTAACTAAAATTACATCTACTTAGTTTATCTCTTATTAGGCACTTTTTATTTATAAACCCGTCGAAAAAGCTGAAATCACCAAAAATATTTCAGCATTGAGCACAAAAAAGTCTTATAAAGATAGACGACTTCGCAAGTACAACTTAATTTAACAAAAATACCTTTTTTAACTTTAAATAAATCTCGGAAAAAAAGATATAATGTTAATAGAGCAGTGGCTAATGCAAGACGTAAAAAATCTATGCATTAGTACACTATGAAGTAACATAATTGATCGGAAGATGAAACTCAATTGGCCTGTTTAGAACGAGTGCTGTGAATTATTTAAAAACATCAATGTTTAAAAGTTTTGTGAATTTTTTGCTTTGAGCGCATTTTCAGGGAAAAATTTCATCAGTAAATTAGTACCACGACATAGGACAAGCGAGGTCAAAACTTAGTAAAATGAAGTACTCATACATGTAGCTAACCAAACCTAAATGGGCAGACAAATCCTGCAAAAAGGACATCTACATCAGTGCATTACAAGAAATAAAGCATTCTCCGTTATGTCAGGGCTTAGAATTTAAGCAATTGCTGGAAATCTCTGTGAATTGATATGGGTAAAAGTAATGCCAGTTAGACCTTTGAAAACAATAGTATGAATTTGAATATTTATTTTTGGCAAATTGCCAAATCAAAACAGGGTGAACACTTCCGGTCTATAAAAGTTTTAAAATCCTGTCTTTAGTCAAAACTAACAACTATTGCTACTAACATCAAACAAAAACAGGCCTTTGTCCAAACCTGTCCTTTAAAACTAATAGTATAATTAGTATGAAAATACAGAAAGGTATTGCAGCTTGTAGTTGTCCTTGTGGCTGGGTTTAGATTCCTATTTCGATTTCTTAGGATTTGAGTACTTAGCGTGCTTTGTTTTGAACTCCGACTTTCTATTTTTGGTTTTAATACTACTGATAAGAGGTTACTCCTTGAAATGTATATAATTTATGTGTCTATTCGAATATATTTCAAACATTAAAAAGTAATATCAAAATACATACAGTTTACAGGAAGAATCCAACCTAATATTTGTTCCACTTCACAGTTGACGTCATTTTTATATTGTACTTTCGCCACTGTTGCTGATACACTTATCAGTAGTACCACAATGATTTGCTATTTTTATACACCCATATGCAGTAAATTTAAATTTGTTTTAAAATTCGGTAAACTTTTTTAACCATTTTAAGACGATTACGGGATAAAATAGCAATAATGTGGCAAAAGAAAGTTGTTGTTATTTAAACATATGAAAAATCACTAAACAACCAAAGAATTTAATATAAACGTTTAGTTTCTACTTTGCATCGGTCTTGGAATAGGAATGTTACTGCTACAACCGTGATATTGGTTTCAGGGCAACAGAACTGAATTATTTTCAAAAAAGTTAAAATGTTTGGTAAAGTATGTCATAAAAAATTTTAAAGAAATTTTGTGAATCTGAGTAGAAATCTTATTTCAGTCACAACAAAAATGTTCTTTGAATTTCTTAGAATGGTTCATGCCATTTAAAACAATTTTTGAATGCAAAGAAAAATAAAAAAACAACAAATATTTCATATGTAAAAAAGAGACACTGGTTTTTTACATATACCTCGTTAACCCATATGCTGACACGATAATTATATATTAAATTTTATAGTAAAGTTCGACGTGACTAATTATTATCTTTATACCATTTAATTTTGCAAATGACATGCTATGCATATCATAGTTTTAATGGAGTCAGAAGCAATAACACATTCTTTAATGCAAAGAACAATATATAAGCGGAATTATATTAGCAATATACAGTCAAACCTACTGATGGAGTCACCTTGATTAAGCAATAACCTGGTTTTAACAGCCATATTTCAATTTCCCTTTGCTGGATATTTCAGTCAAATAA
>JARWCS010338687.1:0-11687 GCA_034783895.1 Geukensia demissa | reverse complement strand
AAATAAGATCGTGACAAGTCTTCGAAGCGAAGCACACGGGGTCTGAAAATCAGCCAATCAGCTACTTAGAACAACTTACCCACACGTTGATTATCGATTTTTTTCTCACACTGGTTGGGAAGTATGAAAACTTCGTAAAAATTAGAGAAAACCATTTTCGTTACCTGACGAAACGTCACAGAACCATAGTTGGTAAACATTTTCCAAAATAACGTCTGATATTCCATTTTCTATTAGGCAAACAACTTCTTGCAGCGGAATTAAGGAATTGTAGCGTTCTTGATTTTCTTCCGATCATGCAACGAAAATAATTGTAAATTGCAGGAAAACAAGATCTACCCAGAGCCCGGAAGAGGAGGTACTCGAGAAAATTTTCGACAAATAGGGTTGTACTATAGTTTTGGGATAAAAATGTTAGAATTAACCGTGTTTATCAAAAATGTATTGCATAAATGCAACCGAGACCACTCTCACCATTAATTTCAGAAATGTTTTTTTTAAATGCATAACAAAACTTAATATCTAGGCGCAGTTACCCTTTAAAATATTTCATTGTCATGTATTTGAGCCAAATTAGTCTGCTAGTAGATTTTAAACATAATAACAATATTAAACTTATTATATTATTTATTGGTATGATAGTCCCCTCCACTTCACTTGATAGGCTATGCCTACTACTACTTCTTTATTTTGTTATATTTCCCATTTTGTAATTAAAAATTTATCAAAATGTATGTAAAACAATACATTTTGATATTTTTTTATTTACAAATATGAATTATAACAATATAACAATATTGCTGTAGTAAAAAAATTATACCTCTAGTGGGTTTTAATTGTAAGAGATTTTGAATGAATACAATTTGTAATCATAATATAACATTGTTTTGATTTTTCATTGAAAGAAAACGGTGATATGGAGAAATTCGATGAGAACATGGTGAGATTGCGTCCTTGATCAATAGTGTTAATGTTGGCTTTTTGTCACAAACGATATAGGAACGGATTTATTCAATTCAAACTTGAAATGAGTCCCTTTCGTTGTGTTGTCTTAAGTACTTTCGCTTTGGGGAAACATCGTAAAATTTTGGTTTTTATTCCGTCTTTCTTTCATACGAAACGCTAGAAGGACTCTTTCACCCTAGGTAGTATTTTTGGTTTTTGTGGATCTTTATTTAGGCATGATCATTTTGTGACGGCCCTAGCTTGATATTATACATATGCTTCTTGTTCTTCATCTCTGATTGTATACGATCGATACAGAGGTACATTATCTGAATAATGTATATATTTAAAATCAAATTGTAACGCATTTTCACGCCATTTGGCCACTTTTTAAAAAGTGACAATCAATTCGCGTGCATTGGTTATCAAAGAATCTTGCAATCGAGGTTTAGACATTATTTTAGCATAAAACGTTAGAATTAGTCCATAGAAGAATTAGAGAAATTAAATCACGCTTTCACTGTTACAGAGAAAGCGTAAGAAAACCGAAGGGCCACACTAAGTGGGTGAAAGTCGACAGACACGGCAATTTCGAGAACACGAACAAGACGGAACATTACATATACATCTAAAACTAAAAACAAAAATACAACTATGAACAATTAGGACACAATCAAAAAACCACAAAGGTAAACATTTCTTCTTCTTTAAAGAAACCCGCCGCATTGTCAATTTTTCAATCCGGTATTAGTCATATCAGGGTAAAGTGGAAGGATGTCATGGGATCACAACCTCCAGGAAGCGAACAGCCTGTTTTTGGTTTACTCTGCAACTTCACATGAAAAGGTCAGTCTTCATCTGTGAAATAGATAGTCCATACCGGCGGAAAAAGTTTGGTGTTTACGTCAAATTTTGGGAATGATGACTTTAACCGAGGAGTATTATGTCTCTGTCTGAGCAGTTTTATGTTGACGACCCAGTTCTGTCTAGAAAATCGCTGCTTGGACACATGCTCTTGAAAAACTTGAGCTGGGAGATGTATACGCCATACGCGGGGCAGCTGGAATGTTACTGTCAATGAACGGGAAGTTGACTTTTGGAAAGTTGAAGTCATCACATTTGTTATATAGTTTTGTGTGAAGCCTTCCTCCATTGTCTGATTCGAGATAAAGATCAAGATATGAGATAGACTTGTGAGTCACTGTTGTGTCTTTAATTTCAAGATCATTTGGGTAGTGAGGTGAAAAACTGAATCCCGCATTGTTAAGTGAGAGAGCATCATTTATGTAATGTAATGTTTGGGATAACTTCCTTTTTCCTGTATTAGCTCTGAAAGAAACATTGATACTACTTCTGTTTTCTCCAATCTCAATAAAGTATTCTTACTTAGTATTTAACTATCTCGATTGTAACAAATACGATAATCAATAGCTAACCATGTCGGATTCTCCATTTAAAAATAGGAGATGTAGCATTATTGTCTATGAGACAGCCATCAACCATATGACAGTCGAAATTAAACTTTATGGTCCAGGTTCCATTACGGTCTTCAATAATGAATCGGAGTCAATATCATAAAGGAATCTGGAAAGGCCCTCAGAATTCAAATTGTTAAACTATTCATAAACACGACAATTGACCTAATCTACTGAAAAAATTGTGAACGAATAACAATAATTGTCTATTTTAACAACAACAACCACTGGACTACAGGTTCCTGGCTTGGGACAGGTACATTAAGTATGTGTTAATCCAGTTTGTTGCTGCTCAACCCTCCCTTAACCTGGGACAATGGTGTGAAAAATAGCAATGAAAATACAATAAAAATCGGTTGAAATGGAATATGTTGTCCTGTTATAAGTAAATGTTCACAAAACTTAAGGAGAACTCAAATATGAAATAAAAACTACAAAAAATGGAGACAAAACGGGCAACTTATAGTAACCACTGCCATAAATTCCATATTTTTTTCTTTTGAACATTTCTCTGCCAAATATTCATTACTATTTAGTATGTTTGAAGAGTGGTTGCCATGAAAACATGAAAACAGAACAACATCCTTAGGGGATAACTGTTATAAAATGATCGTTCAAACGTTTATCACGATGACTTCCCGGCTTTTAGATTAAAGATCGTTCGGCAAATTAACCTAGATGAGCAAACATGGTGTTGTCCTTTCAAACCACCGAGTCCCAGTTTTGTAGTGGTCAACGTCTACAAGGATTAAATGCTTTTATTTATCTTTGCTCTTAGCTTAGAAAATGTTTGGTTGCTATACGTCAATCGTGCAGCGACTTAATGAGAATAAGTAAAAATAGTGAAATATTTGCAATCGATCTACTGAAAGAAAAATATGCGTAATATTTTGTTATTGCAATGGAACAACTTACACATTGAAAAATTCTGTTATTTGAAAAGATAAAGTGTACAGAATATGATTATCATATTTATTTCTGAGGAAATGGGTCGTGATTTGTTACTTGTTTTACTATAAATTAACCTGTATGACATTTTTACCAAATTGCACTATAAGGTATTTCGAAAACGCTATAACTCCTGAGCAATTAAGATGATTAACGAAAGATTAAACAATAGCTACAAGCTGTAACAATTCCTATGGGATATCCTTAATTACTCGTAGGTAATATTATAGTAAATATTTACAGTATAAAATTATTGCCCATTGCATTCTTTAAACAGTAAAACAGTTTTAAACGAAATTAATCACTTTCATCAAGAAATGAAATTGAACGAACAGTTCATCAATGTAATAATTGGACAATAAATAACATTTGACTCAGTTACAGGACATTAATTAAGTAATTGCCGAGGATGGTGCATAAAAGTACTTATCGTACAGTAAAAATTACCATTTTAGTCTGTTAGGCACTGCGTCTTTTTCCGATCAATATTTGTATAAAAAAAATGAAAAGATATGGGGTAAATATCAGAGAGACTGCACTCCAACCACAAGACAAACAGAGGGATTCAAATCTAGAGGTCTCCAAAACCATTCAACAAAGATGGAATTCCACTCATTGTTATCTTCCCTGCATCGCCCTAAAACGTGCTAACGTCAAATAAAACTGCACCTACATGAATAATATTGTAGCTGAGATCGCAATTCAGGACTTTTGCACTGAAGTTTTAAAGCCAGGCACAAGTTTTTTACCAGCTGTTAGTTGAAAAATGTGTCTATGTAACTCAGCTGACATACTGTCGATCAAAATGCAATTGGTACGTTATTATAAACAAAGTATTTATGATGGCCATAATGGCGACCTAACTTGATGTATATGCATGTAGAAACAAACTTTACATTTTGACTTGATATGGATGTACACCTATATTTGACTTTTGTTGTTTTATAATTACAGATTTTTTGAAATGCATCCTGAGTTGAAGAAACTTTTTAGCAAGCAGATGATGTTGGAAGGAGATGAATTAACGGTCGACGAAGAAAAACTTCGTCACCATGGCAACATTGTAATGGAAGGCCTGGGAGCAGCAGTTGAAAGTTTGGACGATTCTGTTTTTCTGTCGAATGTTCTGGTATCTATGGGAGAAAGTCATGCTCGACACCATGTCAAACCGGAAATGGTTATTGTAAGCATAATTGTATAAGTATAATTCACGCTAGACACAATGTCAGTCGCAAACTCCGAAACAGTGGTGACACGTCCTAGCTTTGGCTAGTAACTATTTATAAGCTGAGGTACGAACGTTGACTACTGTTTGGAGCTTGTGTCAGCCGGTGCCATCATAGTATTAGTATATAAGCACTTCTCGACACCACGTCAAACCGGAAATGGTTTTTTCGACACCACTTTAAACCGGAAATAATTATTGAAAGCATAATAGTATTACAATATTCATCTAATTCATTTTATCAAACCAATATTTAAAATCATTATATTCTCTCGAATGGAAAATATCTGAAGGATCCAAAGATGTAAAAATGGAGTGATATTTTGAACGGGTTTAAAAGGTGTTAATGAGCTTCCTAAACACTAAAATGATTTTGTGTAATTAGCAAGATGTTATATATTCTGCACGATTTACAGTGAAACTTTAAAATTTTTGTTCATATTTTGAAATCGGTGGTTCACTTAATCCACCCATTATTTTTTTTTTATCTTTTACCACATATTTATAAATTTGGTGACTATATGTTGATCGCTTCTATCCAGTTGATATACTACAGATTCAGACAGAGATGTTAGCTTCAAACAAATACTTACATCTTAAAATTGGTAGTAACATCAGGTTATAATTTTAAGGCCCCAAAGAAAATAGATGATGGATTTTTACTTTATAAAATCCTAACCTGTCACGATGCTCTTGACAGGAAAGCTACCACATCAAGGATCTTGGATGGAAAGATTAAAGTCATCACTTCGGAATTTTTTCGATCGCCATCATAAAGTCCAGAGGCGGATCTAGACTTTTGGAGAAAGGGGGCACTTGACAATTAAAAATCGTTTTTGGATTTTCAAAAGGGGTCCCAGGCCTTTTCGAAATATATCTTTAACAAATTGAAATGGATATCTGCGAACTGTCGTGAGTAGATTCCGTTCCATGACCGGTTGTGACTACAACCTATAGTGACTAATCACCGGCTTTGACTACCTCGTTACACTACAGCTACAGGAAATTCTTTCCCTTCTGAAACACCTGAAGTCAGCCTCGTTTTCATAGGGGTTGCGTTTCTTAAGGTTTAGTTTTCTGTGTAGACTTTTGTGTATTAATGCATTGTTAACGTTCCAGTTTGTTGGCCATGGACTTATTAGTCTTCCTCCTGTGATAAAATATACATTTTATTGAATACTACAAGCCGATGTAAGGGGGTTAAGTAACTTCACTACATGTATTGATATTTCTAATAAATAAAAAGGGTATGATTGTCTATAAGAAAGCCATCAAAACGTATCAATTAACATATCCATTGTCAGTTTACAAATGACAATTGATATCTTCCCACTGTTGTGACTAAAAATCCATTCCTATTTTATACCGGTTGTGACTAACGTTGAGCTCCAGCTTTAGTTTACAATGTAAGGCTGTGAGAAATATGTTTGTCTTCCGTTTCATTTTGTTGTCTTGTCTGTCTTGCATGCGACTTAACGATTTCTGTCTGCCCCTTTGGTATCTTTTTTTTTGGAATTCTTTTTACAATCGTTGTCCTATGACCTTCAATAGTGGAAATATATCCACACACCCTAAGGCAAGCTGTGAAGGCCCCATAAACAAATGTAATATAAAACAAGTAAAACTTCAACAAAAAAGCAAAGACATTAACTGGTTCCTTGCTTGGTTCAGACACACATATTATGCGGAGGGGTTTAACACGTTAGTGAGTAGTCAACCCTCTCCTAACCCTATATAGTGGTGTGTCAAAACGACATAAAACCAACTTTAAAATACAGTGCGAAGATTTAACTTGTGCAAGTGACAAAAACCAAAAAGGATTACATCATGTAGGACAAATTAAAAATGAGAGTCAATGTTGATTTCTAAGAAGATAATATTGAAAGAACTTAAAAAATGTCATAAAGATAACCTACATGTACATGTATAAATTCATTCAAGTAACTGGTAGGTTGTGTTTAAATAAACGAGCTTTATTTACCAATCTCCATAAAATTTTGGGTGTGCTATCCCCGTTTTTAATAATTTTCTGTAGGTGCAACCAACCTTTAAGATTATATCTTTATATTTATGATAGAATTTGGTATATATCTTAAACTAATTTATGGCAACAAAATCTTTTTTTGACGTGATAATTTTGTAGTCGCTTGTTTATTGACAGCTACTATGGCCAGCAATCAGAGAAGCATTTCGTGACTGTATAGGAAGTGACTTTACTGCAGAAACTGATCAGGCATGGGAACATGTATTTGAATATATGTCAACAAAATTTAAGGAAGGTCTGAGAAAGGAATCTCGTCATGTTAGATGATAAAGATTTTGCTTGGTGTCTTCTCGCCAAATCCCGTGTGTTCAACATCGAAACAATGGATTGTACATTTTATCAAATCAACAATATGACGATATTCAATATTATCTTTTTAACAATAAAATATTACGAAAAAGCAACAAGATTGTGGAAGAATAATTTATGTGACGTATAAGTCTTTTGATGTGCTCATGAAACATATTAAATCATTTATGTATTAATTGTGACGAACCTAAGTTGCAAGACAAGAGTTGGCTGGCAAATGTCCGGTTTTACATAATAAAATAAAAAAAAAAAACAGTTTTGTAATGATGAATTGGGCATTAAACCAAGGCATTGTTTTATTCTTCTTCATTTTAAGGTGCTTGGTATGGCATAGTGTTATTCCAAGTCTATATTGCAAGCTTACGGTTTTACATCACATGAGCTGATATTTTTATTGTTCAATTGTTTTACCAAGATGATAAATTGTTCAGACAGCTTCGCTGAATAGTGAATTTATCAAATAATGTTTACAGCAATTTACTCTGTTTGTTTCAAACACTGAAAGGCTGCGTCGATTTTTTCAATTCTCTACGGGGAATTTATATTATAAAATTAGCCATTTGTTTGCCGGAAGTGGTCAATTGCACGCGCTAGCTCGAGACCAGGAGTATACATTTTCAACGCTGTGTGATAATTAAGTAATTTAACTAGGATTAAATAACTTGCAAAAATGTTAAGTGGCACGCCTGAATGTAATTTAAAAGTAATTCTTCTGATATGTATTGCAAGAGGTGGTCCGAAAAAAATGTGCGCAATTTCTTTAATTACTTTGTGTAGGTCAACTTCAGCGCTCCCGCCAAAAAAAAAAAAAAACAAAGATGGCCAACCCATATCGTTAAATCCACGTAGAGAAATTCAGGGGCAGATAATAGTATGTAAAAAGCTTTTGCATAGTGTAAAGCATGAACCGTTAACAGTGGGATAATTCTTTTTTTTTTTATTTAAAGTAAATCCAAAGGCAGAAACGCATATATAATTTAAATAAGCCCAGAATTCTTACTCTAGAAAGCCCGACATTGAGTTTAGTACTTTGTTTGGATATTTGGACTTCCTTCGTTTTGTTTCTAATGCTACTGATGAGGGATTGCTCAAAGAAATGTGCATAATCATATCAAGATTTACCATATTTATCCAACGTTGGTAAACGTATATTTTGAAAGCATCTACTGGTAGACCAGAGGTTCCGAGGGTATCCACCGCCTAGTTGTTAGATTTGTCTGACTTCATATGAAATTCATTAAAAAAATTTTACCGAGATTTGTTAAATTATTTAAAATTTTACAGCACTGAAAATATGGAAAGATTTCCAAACGTATATATACCGATGGATTTGGCTTTCTGTTTTTGTTTTGATTTGAGAATTGTTTTACTATGTTTGGATCTCAGACTTCCTATGTTTTGGTTCAAATGCCACTGATGAGCTGTTGCTCCTTGAAATTCAATATAGTATATTAAACTTCAGATATTTATTTACTATTGGCAAAATTGCTTTTTAAAGCATTGTTAAACAGCTTTATAAAACTTGCATAATAAAACTGGGATAATCATGTCATTCCAAGATCTTGGACGAACAATATTGTAAGCGCACTCGGGATATAGAAAGCTGTAGATTTCAAACCTTAACCAAAGGTCAATGTGAGCTATTAACATTCCTTTCGGTCGTCATTAAACTTCGTCCCTATATTTTCTACATTTTTGAATTCGCCTCTGAAATTATTATCCGCGATGATGTTTCCTTTGCCGATGTTGTTATAAAAAAAATGAAATGGTCGCAAAAAGCGAATAAATACAGAAAGGGGTGTGCTCAAACATCTAAGAAAGAGAGGTTACAGTCAAAATTAGAAATTACACCAGTACAATTAATGAAAAAACGACTTCACAGACATAAGTAAAAAACCGTCTATAGTCTTAGCTACCAAATATAATCCCTGTTTCAAGCAAATAGAAAAAATATAAGGAAACACTAGCTTATCATAAAAAAGGATGAAACTGCTAAGAATTTGTTTCCAAAACCACCTATAATTGCAT
The DNA here is from genome assembly GCA_034783895.1 of Geukensia demissa. NCBI lineage: Eukaryota > Metazoa > Mollusca > Bivalvia > Mytilida > Mytilidae > Geukensia > Geukensia demissa. The sequence goes on along the minus strand of JARWCS010338687.1, from coordinate 2,713 downwards.
ACAAAACACAAGAGCTTAAAGGAAATGTTAACACAAGAGCTTAAAGGAAATGCTAAAAAGTAATAAGTGAGTCTAATAAAGATTACTATAGAAACATTTAAAAGGTAAAGAAAGATAAACCAAATCAAACATATACAAATAATCTAAATTCCGAAATATTCGGCCAAAAGGTCTTTATCAAGAAAAAAGTGAAAATAATAATAAAAAACATAGCTTCACACATGATAGGACCTGACCACTATTAACCCACGAGGCGAATCGATCTTGAACACACTCTAAAAACACAAAGGTGTCCATACCAGTACCCGTTCATGGATGCTCTCATAACTCCTGAGTCTTTCTCTCTTTCGGCTCTTGCTGCCTTTGTCACTTCAGACTTCTATGGAAAGATTGAGTACTGCAAAGAATGTTGAAACATTTACCAACAATGAGCAAGAAAGAACGGGAAAATAAAAAAAGAATTAAAACATTCACAGTAGAAGTACTTTGCAGTACGCTTGGTTGTACAGCTATGAAAATGGGAATATGTATGGTAAATGTCAGAGAGATCGGGCAGAGAGAATTTAACAAACAAGAGGTATACAATGCCTTTAACAAATGTGAAACATAATTCCTTGTGAAAAGCTCGTGTATACGTAAAATAATACTGCTATTACATAAATACTTGTTTGTTTGATTGGGTTTAACGCCACTTTCAACAATATTCAAGTCATATCGCGGCGGACTGTTTTACTGATAGAGGAAGCCGGAGTACACTGAGAGAATCACCGACCTAGGGCAGGTAACTGACAAACCTTATCACGTGCGATGCGAGTTAAATGCAACCTGTTTTTGTATGGTACAAAATTACGCGCAAACTCAGGTGATAGGCTATGTGATCTATACATCTAGGTTTCAATCAACCACCTTGAACACTCGGCCACCCAGGCCCCAACTGGATAATAAAAGAACATGTAACAAACATTTAACGACAAACCAATGACCACAATTCCTGTCTTCGGACAGGCACATGAGACATGTGCTTTGACTAAACTAGTTTATTGGGATCCCAAACCCTCCCTCGATGAGTGATCAAAAGAAAAACTCAAAGAAAATAAAAGCAGTAACAGAAGAACTATAAAGATCAAACAAAAATTCAGACTAGAGAGTTCTTGAATCATAATAAATATACTAAACAAAATACATGCAACATAAATTACCTCTATAATAAATGCTCGCAGTTACTGAAAGCAAGCTCAGAATGAGTTGCTGATGATAAGACATCAAGCCTTTAAACACGAGATGTCATCAATCATAGTATCCATGTCGATTTTTTAATGTGTTGTCGGTAAACGTGAAGAAATACAAGACTGCTTAATGCCAGATTTATGAATATTATGTGCAAGGAAGCGATAAGTGTATTAATATCTGTACCAATAAAACAGTTTAAATATTCTGATAACAACTTCGATCCTGTACCATTTGTCAATAAGTTTGTTAAACGCAATAGTGAGATTTAATGGATCATTTTAAATTAATATTCTTTCTAGGTGATGTTTCCATATAATGTAGAATGTGATATCCCTTGTCGTATTAAGATTCTACATTTGCGGCCGTAATCTTTGTAACGGTTATAAAAAGTTTCCAGACGCTTTTGATATCTGTATCCCTGCTAAAGTTTGATATTTGAAAGCCAAAAACGGACAAAAGAAATAAAACACGGTATATAAAATGCAACAAACTTATCAACTTGGGATAAAAACGTACACCAGTTCACTCCGACTCTTGCGGTAAACAGACAACAACGTTTTATTCCTGTCATACATTTTTTATTTGACATGAAATTTTAAAACCAAATATGTGTTAGATTTTCAATACATTTGCTTTCAAATGGTAACATAAAAGTCTATTTTAAATATGTTACCCATCAACATCTGCCCAGAATTACAATAGAGTGGCCCCAAAGTGCAAAAGAAAAACCACCGAAATCACGTCTTCAATAATGCATTTTAAAATGTTTTAAAGCCATTATTCAACATTTTGCAAAATATGTGACGCTTAATAGTTAAATTGTTTCACCTAAATATTAAAATTGTTAATTCTAAAATTTAAATGAATGTAAGTAAAATATACATAGCGATTTAATCGGCTAATGAAATATATATAGGGCCTATCTGTGTACATGTAATGTAGTTAATTGAGCACAACATATTTTATAATCTTGTAGACTAAATTGTCAATCGTCATTATCATGATTATTAAAAATTATATCCAAGTAAAGGTCAAATGTAATCCAGGCCGTCCGCTTCCTTACTATATTTAGAACAAAGAGTATTCATATTCAGAATAACATTCTAATTAATAGAAAATAGATTCCAGTTGCGGGAACCAGTCCAGTACCCACGAATGAAGTGCAAAACAATATGGCTTCCTAAAACTTATTATTTGCTGATAATAATTATTCAAACAGGTTTCTATATAACACACAAATATGCAAAAAGAAACTGATCGTCTAATGATAGATAAGTCATAAATTCATAAATCATTGGCTCATGCACAATAGGTAATGCGGTCTACATTTCCCTTATTTAAAGATAACAACACTTTAGTGCTGGCACAATCGGTTAGCGCGCCGTACTTATAGACAGTACCTTCATTGTGCTCAGCACAGTATGAGGAATGCGGAGGTTGTGAGTTCGATCCTCACCCGGAGCAATTAGTTTTTACACTCATT
>JARWCS010338676.1:0-11687 GCA_034783895.1 Geukensia demissa | reverse complement strand
GAAAACTAAAGCTGGAGTAACACGAACCCTACAAAAACCAGGGTGGGTTCAGGTGCTCCGGAAGGGTAAGCAACTCCCGCTCCACTAGTAACACTTGTCATGTTACTCAGTATACAACTCATTCTGATAATGCTTTAGACCAAATATCAAATCAATCAGACATTCCAAAGCCGAGAAATCTTTGACAAAAATTGACCGATCAATGTTTTTTTTTTTTAAAGTGCCACAACAAACTAGAGGCATCTAGGAGCCTTTATTGGTCATCCGATACCATACTATTTGACAGATAGCATAATATTTTAAAGAATTCCTTCAAATGTCCATACTTTAGTCATCACTGTTAACTTTTCACTAAACAGACCCAAAACAAATTTTTCATCCGAGGACCAAACCATGAAAGTTAATTCTTATATATTATCTGGCTTAATAATTTCATTGTTTTGCAGGGGTACTGACCACCATCACTAAAATTAAGTTCAATTATTTAATTTGCTTTATAAAAGAAACCCTATGAATTTAAAAAAATTTTTCAATCATTCATTCACTGGAATAATTTTAATAGATATATAGCAATGTCTTATCATCAACAAGTTTGATCAATAAGATGCATTAATTTAACATCAAATGATACATGATTAAAACATCTGGATGATTTTTACAAATTTATTTCCCTTAAGTGTTGGGTGCCCCCTTAAGTCATTTTTCCATACAGTTTTAAGTTAAGATAAATTGGCTGTAACAGCCAAACTTGGTTGGTAACAGGTTTGTCAGACTCAATTTTAGTAGATCATCAAAGATTCAAAGCACCATTCCACAATAATTGTATAGCAAATATCCAGGTAGCTTCACAGAAGATTTTTTAAGTGGAGGTCCTATTGAGTCATAAGTTCAATTACATTTTATATTTTGTTGTAGGAGACATCTTGGTTGGTAGGTGGTATGCAGAACATAAATTTTGAGTCAAGTAACACCTAAGGACCATTCCAACAAAGTTTCTTGCCATTGGCTGAGTTGTTCCAGTGATGATTTTGGAATTGAATTTCCTCTAAGGTTCTATCTTTAACTACTTTCGGCAATGGCAGTCATCTTATCTTGATTGACAGGAAGGTTTCAGTTTTAATAGTCAATAGTGCATAACTAAAGGTCATTGCACCAGTATGATTGCTATTGACTCAACATTTTCAGAAAGTGAATTCCAAATAAAATTTTACCTCTAATTTTTCATACTTTTCTAATTTAGCAGAAGCAACAGATGGGATGCTGAGTTTACATTAACCACATAGCAGTAAATTATATATTCTATGTAACAAACCTTTCCCAACATTGTGCCCTTTTCCCTTATTCTTTTTGTCAGCATTCTGGTATCAAGACCTGAAATATATAGTTATAACATTCATAAAATGCATGCTACTAGTAAATTTAGTAAGAAAGTTGTTGAATTAACAAAATGTCTAAGGTTTAAGGCAGGACTCATACTCATTTGTACAACAAAAATCAAGCATTTTTCAAGGACTTTCAGGGCATATTGTCAGAATTTTCAAGGACAAGATGTCCTAATCATTGCATATTTTAAAGAGTTTATCTTTAGATCTAAGTCATGTTTGGATTGCTTGACTGATTGCTGCCTTACATCTTGCAGCAAATATTTCTTGTATATGGCAAACAATAAATTATACATGGGGCTTGTGTCCAGGGAATTTTCTCATCACTGATTCATGTTCTAATTATTGTTATTTGGTTAAAAGCAGACTTGAGGTTCCTTCATTTTCATCCTACTTTCCCATTTTTTTTCGAGGATTTTTTCAATAGTCTTTTATAGGTTAATCATACGGAGGGTTATGGTTTTGCTTACCATCATGACCAGTACTTCTGCTAGTACAAATTTTTGGGCTATTCTTTTTATTTTGAAGTTTTTCAATGTGTTTTCAAATCAGAAATGCGTCTTTCAAAATAACTGACTTCCTATTTTCACATAATGTTGGGACATACGTCTTCCACTTTCTGTAGGATAGTCAAGGTTACAAAATACCTATTTTCCAGGTGAATGAAATGATTTTTCAGGTAGAAATTTGTGTTTTGGATGGATGTCTTATAGACAATCATAACATATATCCTATTTGTATGTACTATACAGTGGACAAAAGCATTGAACAGGGATAAAAAAAGTTTTATTTATCACATATCTTTTTTTGATATTGCAGTCTTTTCTTTACTTCAATATGGTAACCCAGTGTTTCATTGGATTAAGAAGGTTGCTACTTCAGGTCTCCAATGGTTTTTGGAGATGCAATCTAAATCAGCTGATGTAGGTTGCCTACTTACTGGTACAAGTTAACCAAAATTCTGTCAGGGTAGACTGCAAATTGCTATAAATAGCAGGTGAAAAACTGCCATATACACCCTATTTTTGAAAGCCCTGTACCTACAATGTAACAGCAGTTACCCTCAGGTTATTTTTTCATCTTGCACTGGTGATGTTTGATTCTGTCGTATATGTCTTACCATACAACGCAGGAATATTATACTCCTTCAGCCAATCAGAAAGTGACTTGATAGCGCCCCAATGGCTGTAGTGCTCTGACAAGTTTCCAACAATCAAAGCAGCAACATGTATTTTGGATGATTCAAACCATTTCTTCAACCCATGCTCATCACATTCGTCTGCAGGTATCCCATAATTCCCAATTAATGGGTATGTTAAAATCAGAATCTGACGACTGTAAGAAGGGTCAGTCAAAGATTCTGGATAGCCAACCATTCCAGTCTGAAATACTACAAAATCATTTTTTATATTAAAACCATGCAACTTGAAATATTCTTTAACAATATGAATGGTCTCCCATTGATGTCAAACAAAGATCTCTACAAGATTTGTTTTTTGATCTTTTGAAAAATATGACAATAACAATTCAAATTATGAAATGACAGATCTGACAAATGTGGCTAAGATTAATAACATTTTGTCTTGTCAGATCCTGTTCATATTTTGTCCCTTTATGAAAAAACCATGATCACATAATGAAAAAAATAATTAAAAATAATATTGGGTTAATGGGGGACCAGGAACTTTATAATACTAAGTTACTCAAACAATTATCGTAAAATAACTAGGACTACCATGTGAAGCTAGCCTCTTGTTGCTGTATTGTCTCATAAACAAAACTAGGCATTTGAAAGGGAGGTATTTTGAACAGCCTAAAAATATGTCTGTCCCCATTTCAAAATAACTGTATTTGTCATAATCAGAATTAATCGAAATAATTCTTGTGTGCCATACTTTATTGGCATTTTAACAAGGGTTACTGCTCAGGGCAAAATATTCACCAATATAATTACAACCCATGTTAAAATGCCAATAAAGTATTTCTTAATTAACCTTTTCAACAAAGAGATAATTAACAAATAGTTAAAAAGTCATGTTAGTTATTCCCTGGGGAGACCAATCTGAAAATGATCAAAATCATCCCTGTTTTGCTACATGTTCATGTAAGTTGAATGGTAGTGTCAGTAGTTTTTTGCCACTGTTTAATTTATACTGGTGTATGTATAAGGCCATTGTCAGCAAAAACCTTGAAATTTTAAAATCATTGTGCCTGTGTGCTGTTTTGTTTAGTTTAACCATATTTTATTGTACATAAACAACAGGATTGGACAAAAGTTATACCAGCTTAAGAAACGTCCTCTCCTTACAATGTGTACACATAATATAATGACAGCAAGCTTTATACAAATTAAATACATATAATATAGTAACATATTGAGACGTCAAATAAAACAAAACAAAAAGGTGAAATGGTTTGTGGATAGAATTGGATGACTACATTTTAGAATCGAATACTTTGTTTTATGAATAAGCGAACTTTTTCAAAAATTTTAGACTTATCTTCATCAGTGTAGTTATTATTTCCGGAAAGAAAATTTCAATATCAATGTCATTATCGTTAAGTCCCGAAAAAAGGGTCACAATTTGGTCATTCAAGAAAAAAATGGTATGCATCTTCACAGGGCAAACCGCAGCTACACTTAGGACTAGTCACTACGTTTATTCTTTTTAAATCTGCTGTTTTGTTTGTTTGCATATAACATGTAATTTTTATACCATATATACTTTAATTAGTTTTTCTTGTACAATGAATTTTAATTTGATTATTAATGAAGTTCCAAATTTTTGCACTCTAGAAAAAAATGTCAAAATTTTATGGATCCTTAAGGTTCATTATAACCTTTACTGAAATGGACACTAAACCAGGCGGTACTTTATATTGAGTACAGAAAAGATCCTATGAAATTGTATATTTTTACATTAAAAATTACAGAAACTAAACACTTATTGCTTTACTCAGTATAAAACAAGACCCAATTTAGTGGCCATTTTGAAAAATTCCTTCAGATGAACCTTAATTGTGAAGACAATAAGATCATCAATTCTGTGGGTAAATTTATTTATAATAATATGTGAATATACTACATTTTATTGTTTTAATAAAATACAAAAAGCAAAATTTTCAGGGTTGTGTAAAGCTTGTGGAAAGAACGTGGAAGGTCTGAACCACACTCTGCTAGAATGCCCTACTAAAGAAAATGTTAGAAAAAAGTATGTGATGAAATTACACAATCCTGTAAATTCAAAATGTAATATAAAATTTGATGATTATTATATTACAAAATGGAGATATAGTGCACCTAATTTTAGACTGCACATACTTAGATAACTCAAGACCCCAAATTATTGACAGAAATACAGACACTTACAAGGAATCTGTTTTGCGTTATATATAGACAGAACAAAACATATAGTGGCGCATGAGTAACAATATTCGACAATATTGGATGTCTAATTAACTTTAAGACACAGGGCCAAGATAATAGGCTGTTTTATTGATTAAACTAAAGACTTGTTTTATGATGACCATGCTTAATGGAGTCCATTTCTTATATTTTAGATATAAGACTAATTTAGTAGTTGATTGATCTTATTGTTAAAACAGTTTTTTTTTAACCCAACAACGTTGTTACGTAGTTCTAATGTCAAAGATGTACCTCTTTTTTCAGTCTTTCAAATTTATGCTAACAGTAGAAAGCTACTTAAGCTATCATACCCCCTTTTTTAACAAGAGCCTCTTCTAAAAACCCCACCCATACATATGTGAACAAACTTTTATATATTATTAAGGCATAAAATTTTAAATTAAAAAAATTGTACATGTACATTGTAAATAAAACTGTGTAAATATATGCTAATGTTATATTTGAATTGTGGGTGTGGTTGCATGTCTTTTCTACAAGCCAACAATGTACAGTATGTAACGGCTACACAACGGAGACCTGACAACTCAGTCCTCGACCATTCGGCCCCTTTCATCATGTGTTGTAAATGTATTTGTGTTTTGTATTTGTTTTAATTTATCATGTTCAGGGCTTTACAATAACTTATGTAAGCACTTGTCCATTGAACAAGTGATGAATATATTTTACTTGTCAGAACAAAATACCAAGTTTGCTTTAGATTGTAACGAGATTTTGTGTGGTTGAAAAAGCTTGTATAAAACCGATCAAAAATAATTTTTGATGTAAAAAAATAATGGATCATTTAAAGAATAACCTTACAAGTTAATTCTCTTCGTTTGATAAGAATCGATTGTCATACACGAAAAAAACAATGAAAAATGCCCTTTTCAGAAGAATTTCATATAGATTTAACTGTGTGTAAATCATAGTAAATATGACCTGAGCAATTTTCTTGAGAAATATGACGAGTTTTTAAGTCCCCAGACATAGTTTCTGACTTAAGCATAAAACAAACCGTTTGCGTAATTCATAACTTCAACTAAGACATTTTAAACTGTAATATTTGCAGGCGAAAACCCTTAAAAAGCTACTTGTAGCTTTCACACCTGAAAATCATTCATAAAATGATAATGAACCTGTCCATCATATATGAGTCGGCAAGGGGAACCTAATTTGCATATAAATGTGACCTGTAGCCATAGCTGAAAAAAAAAATTTTAAGGAAAAAATACTGCACGGAATCGACATCTAAAACTGTATCCGAAGAAAATTTTCATAATAATTGGTTGGACTATCATATTTCTGCGATTTGCTTATTTACCAGCTGCAGAACTGATACGTTACCTTTGAAATACAAAACTTTTTTCAAACAAAAATTCACACAATTGCTCCAACCCAAAAATTACAGAGGGAAAATATTAGAAATTCAGGACGTTCTACCATACGACAAGAAGTTGTTAGCTCAACTAACAAAATTTTACTAGTAAAAACAATATATGAATTTGTGCATTTTTAATTAAAAAAATCAAGTGCATATTATACTCTCCTGTATTCAAATAAAATCTTTTGCTTCATATTTTCTCACTTTGTTCATAAATATGCGGACAAAACTTGGTGTACTAGTATTTTGATTAGCAACAAATACGGCGATAATATTTTCATGCCTGGCACGAATAAGATTATGATAATTTTCCACTTTGTTGTGTCTACTGATACATGTGTTTTCAACTTATACCAGGGGTTAAAGTTCAGGACATGGGTTAATATTTTATAATTAACCAGTCAGTGGAAACCATATTTGTACAATTGACCAGTCCAATTGGTAGGGGAAATCCACATAGGGAGAATTTAACACATTTTTTATCACCAATTTTCTGCAAAACGAGACTGATATTTCACAATTAATCTGTTACAATCTACTAAGAATTTCAATATCTCAATATGGATGGCTTAATTTACGTTTAAAATGCTATAATAAATTGTGTACAAAGTTTGACCTCCAAAAGTTAATATAAACATGGATTTTGACCCCAAAATTCTGCAACATTTCATGCTGTATAACGTCAAATTATGCATATAATTGAGGAGAAATTATTTATTCTTAAGTGTCATGATTTTTTAGGGCTACCATCGATTTGTTCAGTTGTAATCGTTTCAAAAGTTCAATGAGGTACATGAAATGTCAAATTCCCTCACAAAATCTCGTAACCGACTATAGTTGGATATCAAACAACAAGACATGTCACTCAAAAGTTAATTAAAACATATTTTAGAAGGGAGAACCGCAATTTCCAATTTTTGTTTGAATAAATAACTCTAGATATTGTCAAGAATGCTTCCTCAAAAATTAAGTATCCAATAATACTACCTGCACTAACAATAGGAAATTTTCATCAGGTAAGCTGATCTTGAACTTCATCGCCTGGACCAGCTCAAACACTACTGTTCTAGTTAAATATAACTTATCTCTCTCCTGTGAATAATAATGAAAACAAAATGAACAGTGCGAAGAGTTTAAGTGGACAAAATATGTAAAATCCAAATATGCAACTGTTGCACCAAGATGTCTCTGGTCATAAACTATGATGCCTATGTTATCTGGTAATTCAACAAGTACAATTAGATCGTCCTTTCATTAAATGATTATACAGGATCAGAATTTTTTAATGGGCTGAATTATTGAATTTTTATTAAATGTTAAAATGACAAAGTTGTGCAACAAAATTGAAAGTTTTACAGACTTATCATATATACTGGTTACAGAATTAATATTTACCTTAACATATGATCTGTTTCCTAGGGAACAAATGTCCAGCATATGTTGTAATTTAAAACTGCAATTTTCAATGGCAAAACTCAGCAGCTTTGCAAAGGGCTCCAAGATAAACTACAAAATCAAAAGAATCATTTTTACAGCTCAATTAACTTGATTAATATGTTTGGACAAGATTTGCTTTCAAATTTTAAAACTCTTATTAACATGATGAAATTGTATTTATATCTTTATGTACTAAAGTCTGCAGAAAACACTAGCTCAATAACAGTTGTTAGCAAATGAACATTACCACTAGACATGGATATACATATTCGTATACTAACAGACTAAATGATTGTTAGGATTCTAAAACAGATGTCTACTGTTTGTCTATGGCTGTACAAGTGTATTGTAATGTTGTAGTAGGAGAGGTTTGCTGACATCAAAAGACAAAAAAAGTTAACTGATAGATGGTCATATAAGGGTCATAGTGTATGCAGCACATCTTCTCATGATGATTCATCCACACAGGATATGAATCTATGTCAAACAACTGAAGACTTTAACCTTGAGGTCAAAGGTCAAGGTCACATAGGCGATCTGAAAATACATGACACATTGGCAAATGATGATTCACCCACACACCAAAAATTTAAAATTGTACATTAAAAGACAAAAAAGTTTGAATTTTTCTCGGATACCTTAAAGATCATGATGTAATCTTAAAATAACAAGCACTATTTGGTTTTCATGTACTTCTATCATTCATGCCAAAATATTTCTTATTGGAATGTACGAAAATTTATGTATTTTGTTCCATTGCTCAATATATAGGACACATGAAACCTGCCCTTGTGGCATGACTTTATTGGAATTGGTGACAAGGACAAGATGCTGAATTAAGTAGTATGATTCTTGCCTATGTGAGACAGAGTTTGAAAAAATGTCAAATATGTCAAAAAATAACCTTAAAGAAAAAAGCAGAGTAGAAATTATTACTAAAACATTTATATTCAATTAGCTTTTTAATATTTACCCTTGCAGTACTAATACCAGAGACTTTCAATATGGCTGTCATGATCTTCAGGACCGATGTCATGTCACATGGGTTAGGAAGAACCAATGGTAGCTTTCTCAGGACAATATCAAACTGACAGATAATACTGTTCCACATTGGAGCTGAGGTTTCCAGGGAAATGCAGTTGATATATATGGAGAGGTTGTTTAGTAATAACATAATATTGTCCGATGGCAGGCTCTTCCTGTTGTTCAAGCCCTGTTGATAATTAATTTCATATACATGAAAATATTTTATTTTTTCTGCATAAAAAAAGTAAAAATTTGAGTATAATCAAATCATGAATCTTTAAAATAATTATATCAAAACACAATCATGAATAACTTTCAAGACAAACATAAGGTTACTAAATACATAACATCAATGAATCCAACAATTTTCTTTATTGGGTTCCTGTATAACTCAATACATCTTACCTCCAATAGAAACTGTATAGGTGCCTGACATGTCAGTTCTGTGAAGTCTACTAAGGCTGTGGCCATTGTCTTAAAGAAATTTGGGTCTGTAATAAAAGCAATGATTAGATGTCTTAATATAATAACAGGGTAATACACATGCATTTAAAACAATTTTCAGTGTTTCAACTGACAATAGAGATCTATGGTTTGTTTGAATTTGCCTATCCATTTCAAATATTATAAATATATGTATTTCCACAAAAATGTTACTCCATAAATATTGACTTGGACAAGTTACAGAATGCCACTACCAATTTACCACACACACAAGCCTTCATGCTGCAACTTTGGAAGGCAATGATTTCTTTCTTAATTGCCTGGTAAGGTAATATTTAATCGCTGTTTGTTTTCATGACTTTACATACTAAACTTGTTCTTGTGGTAATTTAGCACGAAATATCTTTATTGAAGAGGTCATTTGAGAGCCACTTTTTTTCTTCTCAGAGGTGATTTATTAATTCTGCAAGTTTCACTGTACAATTTTGAATCAAACATTTATCAAATATTTGTCAATTTGAGGAACAAAAAAAATATAAAGAAGATAAAATGTATCAAAATGTCATTATGCAAACAATACAAATATACACACATAATCTTTATTAAGTTGTGAAAAAACTGACCTTCAAAGTTACTTTGAAACAGCATGGGGAATATTCCATTAGGGGCCAGTTGGTGTAAAACACATCTAAGGAACTGTCTGGCAATGCTTACACTGTTACCAGGTACCATGAGGCTACTGAAATAATATTTAAGATAATCATGGGATAAATGAATTCTTTAAAATACATAAATAAGCTTAAAAAAAGAAAAAAATCTGATGGAAGATAAGTATTGATTTTCCAACTTGTCAGATAATCTACCCGAGGTGCTTTGCAAAGGCAACATAGCATGATGGCAGCAAGCTGACATGAGAAAATATGAGCATTTCCTAAATGTAGACACAGCATTTTGCTGGACACAATAATATGACTAGATTAGTGATTATTTTGACCACAGTTACCAAACTGGCATAACTTTTGTTGCATTGATTAAAAGGAATGATATTGAAAACTCCCAGTCAAAATCTGATGAAAAATAAGAGTTTCCATATCATGTGAAATGAAATGTTTTGCCCACTTTGACCCCTTTTATCTTGACAATGGTAAGAGAAAGTGAAAATCTGTTGCCATACTACTGAAAGCTCTCAATGAGACAAATCTTATGAAAAAAACACCTAAATCAGATGAAAAATAAAAATTTCTCATATACTGCAAAATTGCCTTTTTAACCCTTTGACCCTTTATATAAAATTTGGTAAATGCTACCAAAAATGCATTAAGTAACTTTTTTGGCATTATTTATAAGGAATCATTTAGAAAAAAGACCATCAAAGTGGGATGAAAAATAAAATTTCCATATATACACAGGAGAAAACAGTATTGGAAAACACAAAGAAGAATGAAAAGGATAATATGTCCTATTAAATAAAGTAATCCCTCTTTTACAACAACAACATATGCCCATTTAATTATAACACTAAAAAGCAATTGCTGTAAAACAGTATTCCAGTTGAGCTGTTTTTGCTTATGTGTTGTACAATGTAATATCAACTGATCGAAATCATCGAATAATCTGTTGTAAATAAGAGGGGAATATTTCACCATATGTAAACTATAGGTTTTAATACAATAACAAAACATACTGCTAGCAAAACTCACAAAAAATACCCCTGCCCGCTCCCCCTATTGATTACCTTCCCATGGAATGGCAGAAAGACACGGTGATTCCTATATATCCCAAAACTTTGTTTACAGGGGTATAATAATAATGGTACATATACTGACCTTTCAGCTTGCCAAGCATATGGACTGCTAGATGCTATCCTACAAATCAAAAATACTTGGTAAAATAATCTTATAAATAATAAAGATCATTATCATGCTTGGTGTGAGTTTCTGGAATGACCTACTATAGTATAAAATTTGGCTTATACCCCAGGTTATATCCCCCTCAGTTGCTTCAGCTAATGAATTTTCATGATGTAAAACTTGTCTGTTGCAGCCTATGTCTCTTAAAAACTTTATGATGACAATATTAAAACAAAGGATAATTAATTTTTGGCAATACATGTACTGTAATTAAGGAACAATAGTTTATTAGACATTCAATATAATAATGATAATGATGGTGTCTATTCCAGGTAATATGCCGAAATATTTCCAAGGTCAGCAAAATATATTCCCGTCCCTTTCTGGCCCAGCTGTTCAACTTTTTTTAACTCATGGTTAAATTATAACCTGTAGTTAAACCCTGTGCAAATCAACCAAACAGAATTTAACTCTTCATTAAATATGTTGAACACCTGGCCCTGGTTGAGAAATATTTCTCTGATCTGGGAAATATTTTGGCACATTACCAGGACAAGACCCCAGTATTGTATAAATGTCTATCACCTGGTGATGAACATGAAAATTTAAATATAAATAGGATATGTGGTATGATTGTCAATAAGACAACCAAAATCTGAATCACGAATAGGAAGAAAACTGACTGAAATAGAAAAAGGGGGATATGGAGTAAATATTCATGACACAAAAATCTCATGTGTACAAGAAAATTCCAAGCAAAG
>JARWCS010338646.1:0-11687 GCA_034783895.1 Geukensia demissa | reverse complement strand
AGATAATTGTTTAATAGTAATATTTTTAGTATAAATAGCCATAGTTACCTCTTCATTTCAGCGCTTGTATACTTAAAACCATTTATATATAAGGATCCAATTGCAATCAGATTCAGATCAATATTTTAAATCACATTTATTATTTTATTAAATCCATATTTGAAATAAAACTCCTTCCTTTAAATCCATAATCTTTGCAAAATGTTCAAAAGTTTATTATGTTTTTCGAATGGCTGTTTATCAACAATGGATCAGTATATTTTGGTGGAAATTTGGACTTATATTTTAGTGCTGAAGATGTCTCAGCATGCAAAATTTTAAACTTGAAATATTTACAGTGTTCTAAATATTGGTAGTTGAAAAATGTGCTAACTTTTTAACAACTGGCCCATGTTGTTTATATTTCTCACGCAGCTTAAATAGCTAAAACTTTCTTATTAAATTGTATGTTAAAAGGGTTTTTTTGGTGGAAAAGGCTTTGGGAACTCTGATGGCTATGGGGTAAATATTACAGTTTGTGATTTCTAAGAATGTAAGGGATGTCAGAGATCTAAGATTGACTAAAAATGAACAGAATAAGTCGCATAATTTTTGAAAGCCAAGTTTCTTTTTAAAGCATATCGCCGGATAAACCATGCATAAAAAAAACAATTGACAATGTGTTGGTGTTGTGACATTAAATATATGTTGAAGTACTTATGATTACAAATGTAAAAATTCCAAGCACTTGGCTGAAAATTAAATCTAGAAAGTCATAACTGACACAGAGAGCGTAAGACCAAACCATTATCGATTACCAATATAATATACGCAATTCGTGAAGTATCGTTTACCAGCATCCAATAGGTGCACTGCAAATACAAATTATAATCTCTTACCCATTAGCATAACTTTAACATTTGATACTGCTATAAATCATATGAATATACTGTTAATTCCTGTTTTTGGAGTTTGAAGAATTCTATATCAACTACGCGATTGATGAAACATTTAAAATTGTTGACTCTCAAGAATTGTAGCCATTTGTACTACACTTCCTCATTACCTTATTAAACAGGTTATTATCACATTGATTGGACCTTTGATATAACAGAAAAAAATCATTGCTTAAGTAGAGATATGTTTTTCTTTTCGAAAGTAATCTTAATACAAAAGATATATCTACTGGACAGTTAAGGTGATGATAAATTTAATTTATATATAGGTTTTATTAATTATAATGCCTTCCAATTGTACAGAGTTATTCATTTACTGTAAAGATTCCCAGTCTGGGGGCAAACACCAAACACTTCACACTAAAGCTGATTAAAAAGATACATTGAGTAAATACAAACGCTATCTTGACGATATCTTTGCAGTTAATTATCCGGACGTTAATACAAATTTACTCTTAAAATACATCATATTATACAACTATTGAATGCCATCTTTAGTGAAATCCTGGAATGAAGCTATGGTTTTTTGTAATTTAAGAAAGACTGACTCAACGGCTCAAACAAGATAAAGAAGAGGAAATAACTGAATAAAGAAGAGAGACCAGTTATAGAGAGAAAAGGAATGTTGGTTGGTCATGTCTGCCCAGAAATTTTAATATCCAATCACTCCACTGCATAAACATTTTTGCTTAACAGCACAATCAAAATGGGAGATATATCTAACGCCACCTAAAGTACAGGACGAGACAAGATTTTTTTGTCCTCTAACGAGGCTTGCCGAGTCAAAGAACGATAGAAATATTTCCCATTTGTCCTCTCACGAGGCTTTCTGAGTCAAAGAACGATATAAATATTACCCAAGGGTTTCTTTTTCTCACATTTTATATCGTAAGTACAAACGACACTCACTGAACGCCTTTATTCCCATTATGCAACGTCACAGACAGTGAGCTCGTGCAAAAGTTTGACCTTTAAAAAAATCGGAGTATTTACACAATTTAAATACCACAATAAACGTTATTTCAATATGTTATATTTTAATAAGCCATTAATAATTTTTCGAACGAATTAAAATCCCAATTTAATCGATATTATGAACACTATCAATGATGAATGAATTTCGCGGGAATAAATGCGTGTAGCTTCTCTTTCACTCCCAGTGTAAGAAAGGGAAATCTCGATTCATGAAAACCATTGAAACCATTGTGCCGGATGTGAGAAATTGATGTTCAATTATTATCTTGTAACCCATGCCATTTTGTCCATTCTCTATCAAAATGTTCAACATTTTGTGCAAGAAGTGCTGCATTTTTGTCTCTATCATCAAGATTTTTCATTGACTTGTAACCTCCTTAAAGTGTCTCTGATTTATTGAGGCATCTAAAGGAATAAATGTATTGTTTTTTTTTTGGATTGAATAAGGTTTTGTACTTAAGTTAGAGTTTTTTTTAAGGTTTTATCATTTCTTATTGTAAATTTACCATTCCTTGACGTACCTTCATGCGGTGTATATATTTCTCCATTTATACATTTTGTCATTGTTTTCAGCATTTTTGTAGATTTTAATGAACGTTATGTTTGTATATCAAGCAAATTTAAGGACTATGCTGCCATAAATAAGCTTACCAAATTGTATCATATATAATCATAAAGATATAGTCTTAAAGCTTGGTTGAAATTGCAGATAAGGTTAAAAACAGGATGTCACTGCTGTGTCAATGTGGAACATAAAACCCCAAAATCATATACAGATCATGGAGACGAATCAGTTAATTGTATGAACATTAAATACATGTTTTCTTTTAATATTATTTGAGGTCGGTGCCACTTTTGTCTCTAGTTTTTTTTATAGTCTGTATAATATGTGTCAACTTTTAAAGTTAAATCTAAGGCAGTATGATTTTGATGTTTGCTTTTATGGTTTATCTTTCTAATGTCACAGATAAGATGAAGGGTTGATTATTCACAAACATCTTCAAACCCACCACATACTTTTCGTTATGCACCTAGTCAGGAAGCTTTTATCATATAAATGACGTTATTTTCATCTTTATGTGTTAATTGTTTTTCAATTTATTCCGTTAAACTTGTGAAAACCGAATTTTACCCTATAGCAAACAACTTTAAACTCCCGAAATCTCCATTCAGTAAAAACAAATTAACCCCGAAAAATCCGACCTATTTTTAAACCGAATCCTTCCGGATATGACACAAATTGACACTCCTGATTTTGACACCCTGATTCGACACCAAATTTGGCATTAAGGAGGTTCGGTTGTCTTCCGCCATTTTGGATCACAAACTTGTGGCATTAACCTTTTCCATAATCGCAAATATTAATTCTAGAAAGGAAATACTTGTACAAAACTAAACCTGGATTAATATGTTATAATTACTTATCAATTGGCATTATCATTTTTAAGCATTTATAGAGTAAAACGTTTTTTTTTAACATTTTAGGAATTAATCAGGAATTAATTACCAAGGGAGGTAACTCCAAAGACTGTATTTTATAAATGATAGCACTATGGAACTGTGGATTTGTTCATATAGCAAGAAAACGAGATCGGTGACTCTAACTATTCTTTTTATTTTCTCACAATATATGATTTAAGCTATCTTATCCTGTCTTTTTTAGAATTCTATAGCTTTATGATCTATTAAACAATGAAAATGTAGTTCCCTATATAATCGACAGAAAATGGCGTATTTTGCACAACTTGTTGCTTGAGAAGTTTGATGACATATAAATTTGATTATAATGTTACTAATAGCTGATTATAAGTTATCTTTTGGCAAAAAATAGAAAATTTCAATCGATTTGTATAAAGAAATCTGAACCTCCTTGAGGAAATATATTTTTTTATTTTGAATAAATATTAATGTCACGGTAATACACGGCGTCCCTTTGTTTCGTGTAGTTCGTAGTTTGTTCGTTGGAAGTATATTTACTCCATAGTCTGAACAACTGTGTAAACCGAAAAAAGTCTCGAGAGTGCTTGGTTGAGACATATTTCACTGTATAATCTGGCCGATAGTTGTCACATGTTAAAATCATCGATGTTTTTGCCTTTTACAGCTTGATTTAGGTTGTGGGTATATGAACATCGTTGAATTCAAATTTTAACAACAAAGCCAGTTATATTTTTGCAGTAAAATGTATCGAAATGGCCCCACTCTCCCTTTTTTAGAAGTGTTGTGTAAGTCGTAATATGTTTATACCATGCCATTTTTTGAAATATCAAATAATCGTATAGTGAGACATGAATGATATCAGCACAATTAAACAATGATAAGAGCACTTATTAACAAATAAATGAAATGAACCGTATTTGTTGTTTTTTTAAGGCTCATGTAGACTTTTGGTCAGTAGTTGTATTTCGCTCAAAGGAGATCTAACATTTCATATGTCTTGTAAAATGTAGTATTTGAAGATGACAATGAATTAACTAAAACGTTTTAAGAAAAATGTAGACAGAATTGTGACAAGATTGCGCTCCTAATCCCGGCCTTTGGCTTTTTTTTTATTTCGCTGTCAAAATATTCGGTAATCGCCAAAATAAGCCTGAAAGAACGAGGTCGTTAGGGCCTAATTTTGTTCCAGTGAATTCTGCGAAAAATGAAAAATAGCTGATGTCTTTTACTTCATATTTTTTGTATTAAACATTGTTTGTAAAAAGAACATCCAACGCACATTTTTAGTTTATTTGATTTACAATGGTCACATAATACATAGAAATTGCTTGAATGTGAAAATGCTAGGAAATTAATTATCATGATGCAATATTTGATATTATTTTTAATATAGATTGTACAAAAACATCACAACCATACCTTGCACAATTAAAGATCTGTGGTCAACATATCTTCGTGATGTGTTTGTGCGATCATAACTATTTTGAACAAAACACCTCCCAAAATTCAGTATTTTTCCCGAAAACTGTAAATCCTTGTCAAAATAGTCAAATATATAGGAAAAGTAATGAAATATTAAAAGACGATTATAAAACAGCATTTTCACAACAACTTATTATTGTGTCACTAAATCTTAAATTTTGGCCAAATATGGGGCTTAACGTACCTACTCCTTTTATCAGAAAAAATTTCAGCTTAAAATAAAATAATTTAAGTTGATTTTCTTGTACAACTAGGATCTATGACTGAACAAGTTAAAAACATTCATTCAGATAAATGATTACGTACACATTCAGACAACATATATGCAGTCGCTTTAAGTAAAAATTTCATCTGGTAAAAATGTTTTAAGGAATACAACTCTTTCAATCCCATGATTCTCTCCTTGGCAATAAAATGGACCAAATTTGCACGCTCCTGTTCCAACCAAATGGAAAGTTTTGGTTCAATGTTACTTTCGCGCTGAACTTCACCTTTAAAATAAGTGTCTTTTGGTCCCCATAATAAAAACTCAATATAGCACCGTACTTGAGCTAATGCTTCTATCCTCCGGGATTGCAACATTTTTCCAATTTTAAAAATGCCCATGTGAAATTTGCCACCATTTGAAGTTGCCCTTGGATTTAAATTTTCTGCCAGGTATTTTTCCATATAAGCACATATAGATTCTACTTGTGAATTGTCATGTGATTGTTGATGTGGCAAGAATGCAATCGTGTTTCCATGGCAACGACTACCAGGAGCAAGGACAAATACGTCTCTAAAATTTGCCTCCCCTAGTGAAAATCCATGTTCTAAACAGTGTGAAATAGCACTAAGAATCTGTAACACATAAAATAACAATATTTCTAAATGTTCCTCCGATGGTGCAAACGAATCGTAAATTTTTTCCAGCGACAGTAAATGGTTTGTCATGTT
This sequence comes from Geukensia demissa, assembly GCA_034783895.1. NCBI lineage: Eukaryota > Metazoa > Mollusca > Bivalvia > Mytilida > Mytilidae > Geukensia > Geukensia demissa. Next base: position 5,919 of record JARWCS010338646.1, on the reverse strand, counting down.
ATCCGTAATATCGAACTGTCCGGTGGCTATAAAACACTTAGCTAAGTCTGGCTGTTTATTGGCGTACTGTAAAAGTTGGTTGGTTTTGATGAAATCTTCAGTAAGATAGGAATGAGGAACGGTGTCAGAAAAGATCACACTAGGATGTAACAGGCTCGGATGTTCAACAGCGCTGATGTCTGGCCGAGAGTGCAGCAACTAAAAAATAAATAAATAATAGTTTTACAAACAGTATACAAAAAAAAGAGTTCCTACTTTGTCGACCACAACTTATTTTTTGCTAATATTTTTTGTGAAGTGTTAGACTGAATGAAATTATTATAATAGTACTTTGAAGTCAATTTTATCATTTTTTCAACATATCAACAATCACAATTCAGTAACCAGAGGCTTTTGAGAGCCTGTATTGCTCATCTGGTAAACAATATCAGTAGTTGTAAAAGCGAGACATAGGTACTATTTTTCTGTAGCAGTGGCATTTGTTGTTTTTAAAGCTCTTTACCTCTGAAACTATTAAAAATAGCAGGAACAAATTTCATGTACCTAAAAATTTGTCCTTGATCTCATTTACATGGTTCAGTGACTATAAGTATAACATACTCAGAATCATGTTTTTGTACTTCGATCTGTTTCTCAGTATCTACATGATCAGAACTGGGTCAACAATTTTGGGTATGCATATAAATAATAAGGAATACATGACATGATGTCAGTCTGACATATGTCTTATGTCCTTGAACTTATTTTCACTGTCAACTTACCAAGGTCAAGTTTTCTTGCTTAAATCTGTTTCTCAGCAAATATATAAAATAGGTAAACAATATATAGGTTGCACATTATTAAGAAAATGTGACAATCTGACATATATCTTATGTTCTTGACCTAATTTTCATGGATGAGTGACTTTGTATTAAGCCCATTTCTCAACACCACATTTTACAAATACATAATAGCTGTGACAGTGGAAATAAAATTAATTGTATGCAAATGATTTATCGTTTTATATGCATGTATGTATGTTGTAGATTCTGAATGTTTGGATGGCCTCAATGAAAATTTGACATGTTCTAATTGGGTTACCCTAATTGAATAAAGAATTTTAATATTATTATTATTATTATAAAAATATCTTAAAGGGCTATAGGGCTCAATGTTAAACTCTGGCGAGTCATGGCAGCCATCTTGAATGTTAGATTTACAAACATTAAACTTAGGTGCTTCGCAAGCGCAGCATATCATCGCAGCATGTTAACATGTTTAAGGTGAACAAATGAACCTTTGGGTAAGTGTGGACACAGTATTTTGTCGGACACAATGAATGTGCTGGACACAGTATAGAGCTGGACACTGTAAACTTTAGTGCTGGACAGTGATATGACTGGATAAAAGATCATTTTAACTCAAACTATTCTCAAAACTGGTGTAACTTTGTAAATTTTTTCAAAAGGAAATATTTGGAAAAAAAACATCAAAATCCTATTAAAAATAAAAATATTCATATAATACGAAATTGAATTCGCCTCCGCCAACTACTTTGACCCCTTTTAACTCAAAAAGGGCTCAAAGGGTTTTAAATATGTGATTTTGCAGAAGATGAGAAATTTTTATTTTTCATCTGATTTTGATGGGATTTTTGCATTTGATTCCTCTCAATGGGAGATTTCAGTAGTATATTAACATATTTGCCAGAAATTAAAGTGATGACAAAGACTAATACGGCCTTTATTGCAGGTGAGCTAAAGATGGCTTAAATGCAGTAATGAAAATTTGGTAAATGTTTGTTTGGGGGTTAATCCCACTTTTAATAATATTTCAGTCATATCATGTCTGTCAGTTTTACTGGTGGAGGAAGCCAGAGAGAACCACTAAACATGTGCAGGTAACTGACTGACAAACATTATCAGGTGTCAATTGAGTCGAACGCACCCTTTTTTTGTATGTTACAAAGTCAGACACAAATCCACGCTGTACGTTTAAATCAAACTACCTGGACCACTTGACCCCTCAGGCCCCACTCTGTTCATTTGATTGATTGACTGATTGATTGAGTGGTGTTTAACACCCACTGGCAAATATTTCATACATATTCAGGACGAAAGCATGTTAAGGCCAAAAAAAAAAATATGTGTGTTTCCTATTACATGAAATTTCGAAATAGGTAGGTAGGTGATTTTTTTTTTTTTTTTTTTTTTTTTTAAATATATTAAAACTGGTCACAAGATCTCCTACGAGCAAATTCGGCTGAACCTCAAAGGAAGTGCCGTTACTGGTGTCAGTACTAGTATTGCAGGTAACAATGAGTTTGTAGCCTTTAGGTAACTCCCCATGGCTTTCATTGAAGACTTCAAGCAGGGTACGTCGATTTTCAAGGCAAAGTATGTTGCGGCTCTAACATGTACGCCGCCATTGTTGTTGCGTTATACTAAACTACGGACCCAAATACGGAAAGGAAACACACATATTTTTTTTTTTGGCCTTATACAATGTATTTGATTTTATCATTAAATACACAGATTCATTTATATCAATGAAAAAATTGACATCATGTGAAAAGCAATACCTTTGTTTGTATCTCCTAATTCTAGGATAGCCTCTGGTTTCTTGAAATCAGAATAAGATATTGAAAATGACACGTTGTTATCAATTTTATATGATTCTTGAAGGGAAATCTACAACAAAAGTAATAAATAAGAAGAAAAACAAAAAAACTAAGTAAAACTTAATTTTGTAATTCAAAATATAATGATTCTTATGTTGTTTTCGAAAGTTTGTTGCATTTGTACCTGGGGTTGCCAAATATAGGTGTAATATACGGCATCACTCTAATAGCTGACCATAATACGCTTGACAAACACATGATCATGGATATAACCAAGAACAAATATACTCAGGAAGACATAAAATTAAACACCAAAATTATCCAGTTTGGTGGACGAGTTTACTAGCAAATGATCCGCATTCCAGTGGACACCTATAGCTTTAGTGTACTTACAGACTGTTTACTCTCTCAGATGCAGCACATCAATGGCTTTTACAGAAAAAATAGAGAAGGCTTATCCAGTGCATTTTAGCACTACTTGCATAGATAGTGTTTTTCCCTGATCAATGTTCCTTTCGGTGATTATGTACACATATGAGATTGAAAATATCTAGCAGCTCATACGTTAAACCGGATCAAGTGTTCAATACATTGAATTTCTCGTCAGAGCTTAGTCATTGAAACAGAAAACAGCTTAAACAGGGATACGTTGCTTTACGGTTGAAGTAATCATTGCAGATTAACGGTCGATACCAAAATCTTGTTGCCGGTTTTCCGTGTGAAGTAGCATATTATAGTGCAAAGTGGCCGAATTAAATATAAAAAATGTAACCACATGCCCAGCAATTTCAAACTGGCAATGACAAAGCGGCTGTGTCTATAATCAAAGAGGGACTGCCTACCCTTCAGGGCATCCTGAGCTCAGGTTCTGCATTGTTCACAGAAGTAAGGTTGTTTATAGTTTTCAATATATAGTCTTAATTAATTGTGTTCTGTTTTATTCTTGAGATTTTAAAATTTGGTATTGCTTTTGGTTGGACATACATATTTTGAGTTATCTGTGTTCCTTCCCCTCAAAGTTGTTTAACGTAAACTATCGATAAGAAATTAAACTGGTCTTTGACCAAAGTCTATCCAAATTACGTTCCTGTGAAAATACAGATATCAAACATGTTCATTCTGTTTCGTCGAACGACCGATAAGATATCTTAGCAACCTGAATCCGTGCTATACATTTTTCAGACTGAGAATCATACAATTTTTTAAAGAAATCATCTACCTTGGCGGAAAACTGGTCGTTGCTAATATCTATATTTAGGTCGGGAATGGTACTTCTAATGGACTTTATTCTGTAATGCCCTTTGACTTCAGCTGTTAATGTCATTTTGTCTGGATTTTCTGATTCCGTCAAACATAGCTGGTCCATTCTTTCTGTGAAATAGAACGTATAGTTATACAAAATATACGGTTCCTTATAAGGATACGCAAGTCGGTTCACGTATTTCGAATGACGTTTAGGTTACAACCTCGATGCTACAAAAAATTACAAATGCTAGTTAAAGATTTTGTCAATAAATGTGCGTCAAGGATTGTAATATATTTTTTCAAATATACATTAAATTTAAAAAAGAAATATACTGGACGCTTGAAAAAAGGATACAAAGCTCAGACAATTATTAGACTAATATTGATGTGCAAAGGTTTCCATCCCCATTTTTTTTATTAATTTCGAAATGTTGCGTTTAGTTGTTTAATTAATGAAAAAAAACATAGGATTTACATTTGATTTGCATTAAGTACTACTACTACTAGGAGCCGGCTTCCATGCAAGCCTTCTCTCCGCCCGCCAGAATCGTAATCGACTGCACTTTGGGTTCGGTGCTGGCCAGAGACCTCTCTGACCAAGTAACTCTACCAGTAGAACCTAGAAGGTTCTACGCTCCTCCTATGGTAGCAGTACCGTAATATTTTGTTCAGGCAACTGTTTGGCATTAAATTTTGGTCTTTTTCTAAATTTAAAACCACAACGCGAAGCTTAACTTTATTAACATTTTACTCTAAATTACTTTGATTAAAATCTGTATGATTCATTGATTCAATTTTGAAGTTAATTGTTATTTCAATATATTTCATTGAATTAATTGATTTAATTTGTATATTTTGTAAATAAAATATTTTTGTTTATCCATTTGTTTGTTTAATTTGGCCAATTCTTATATCAGGCATCCTCCATGCTCGAACATTGGGGCGAAATACTGATCATTACACGCCCACAAGCTGGTCTTCAAATCCCCTCCTGATACAATATGGATACGTTCGTAAAATTCAATGTAGTTTTATACAGCTTTTTTCAATAATTGACAGTATCGATAAAATCTGCTAACAAAATCTATAATTGTAGGCCAGAAATACAAAAGTTGTCTATTTAGGAAGAACATTAGATCTTTATTGTTCAAAGCCTCTCACTTAAGGTGTTGTATAAATTTTTATGTCAAACTACGAGTAAAAGAAAAATAAATTACATAAAATACCGTTTCGTACCAATTGACTTACCGGTCACATCACAGGGAGAATATCTGGGAATCAGTAACCTAGGTAACTCAAACAAAAATGCTTCATCTGGTTCCTTTGTTAATTCCATAACGTACGCCATTGTAACCGTAGCATTTTGTCCAGTCTCAAGGTTTCCCAATTTGCATTCAAATATGTCACCAGAGTTCCTGTTCTCTACTAACTTCATTGCAGTATGACCTGTAGAAACCGCCTCTTGGTAAGTTGTCTCCGCCTTTTATCATAATAAAATTGCATAATTTTACCATTCGTGTTGAAACTACAATTTATTTTTGTGTTTTTAAGCCTAATTGTTTTGAATCGTGTAAATATTTTCTTTTATTTAAAATCATTTCAAAGATCTGTTTAAGTGAAAAATATATATTATTACAAATACAGACCACAAGCATACATTCTAATAAAGATGTCACATAATGTATATAATTTGAACCCATATACATACTTAGATTACGTATATTCCTACATGTCAATTATCATATATCCAAATTTAACCAAAAAATAGTAAAAATATTGTTAAATTGTATGGTATGTTCTGGAAAGGAGTGTTCTAAGGGTTTTATTTATTCAATATTTTTTTTTCCATTTGATTAAAAGTTTGAATTTTCAAGTACTGTGAGGAGAGGTTGTCCTTAAGCCCGGGTGAATGATATATTCCATGCAATATAATTTGGGCAGATTAATCTTTTTTATCATCTCGTCGAAGGGTTAACGGGTGCCACTAGTGGAGCAGGGGTTGCTTACCCTTCCGGAGCACCTGAACTCACCCTGGTTTTTGTAGGGTTTGTGTTACTCCAGCTTTAGTTTTCAGT
>JARWCS010338635.1:0-11688 GCA_034783895.1 Geukensia demissa | reverse complement strand
GTTGGCCGTGGTCTTGTCTGTCTTCCGACTTCTGTCTGCCCCTTTGGTATCTTCGAATTTCTCAAAATAACATTACAAATAACACAAAATCTTCGCCTAAAGCATATATTGATTTAAACCATTTTTGTGACGTCAGCCTATTCATTAAATTGTGGATTCATTTTCATCAATCTACGTTTGGAAAAGTCTCCGGACAAATTATAATCCTATTAGCTTTAATTAGTAAACACACCTCGTTTCTGCGCATGATTATCGGCGAGTAAGTTTGAATAGTAACCCACAAATACATGAAATAAGAGAGAAAGCAAGTGGGGATCTAACGCCCTGGGAAATAGGAATAAGAGGTGCTTATTTGAACGGCAAATTGGCTGTTTTTCCATTGATATACTTCTGTTTTAAGGTTGTGAGCCCTCTGAATCCGCGGCTGACAATTGCCTGTGCTGGACGTCTTTATATGAATGCCGACCAATAAGTAACATTTCATTATATGGAAATTAATAATGATTTTAAAACCTTAATATTGAAAACGCAATCCCATGCCTTATACTGCAGGTTTAGGGACCAGTTTCCTGCATGTTTACATTTTTCAATTAATAAATAAGGGGACAACCATTAGATGTTTTAGTTTGGGCCAGGATGATTTGGCAAATAAGCATTCAGTTTTTGCAAGAGGTGAGAATAAAGAATCACAAAGCAAGATTAAAATAAACAATCAGACTCATTTGCTATGATCACATGTGTTGTAAAAATGTAAGAAAGTGTTTGCACGAAATATAATCCTGCTTCGTGACATCCCAAACTAAAGAAATTTGCGTCGAAAAATTCACCCCTGGAAATTAAATTGATATTTCCCTTAGTGTAGCTCTGTACGGGTAGTATTGAGCCGGGACTTCGATTCATCTTATAAACGTTCGAACACGGTATGTGTGGTATGGTAGACGCCTCCAGGGTACTTTTAGATTACATTATCGGTACAGGTCCTCTTGGGTTTGTGTAGATACAAAATTACCAATGTTAAATAAATGTGGAAAATTTAGGTATGCTATATGTAAATTTCAAGGAGTAACCTCTCATCGGTAGCAGGTGCCAGGTTGTCTTCCATAATCTCTCACACTTCGAGCAGCTTTAACTTTTACTGTACTTCTCCATATCACGAACGTAGCTGAGTTGTCGTGCAGGTTCAAATTCATGGTGTTGTTTAAACTGTAAGGTGTTCTGCGTACCAGTTTAGCCACGACGTCTCCTTCTTCGGTTTCCTGCAGGTCATAGACGAAAATGTTCAATTGGAATAGAATATCTAAGGTCGTCAAGTCATCCAGATATACGCCTTGGAAATTTGTAGCCGATATCACTACTATGCTCTAAATATTGCTGGAAATACGTCTTGGTTTTCGCGTTACGAACAGGGGCTCCATGATGAAAGACCAATCATCTTAAGGAGCAAAGGTTGTCTTCGTACAGTCCGTGGACTCCAGTCACCAGTGCAGTCACCCATCTGTTTTGTACGTAATCGGGCAGGACCATTCCAATTGGAGGTCCATTCAACTTGTTGATGTTAAAGTTCATCAGGAACTGCTGCACCCATTTGGTACCTCATGATCAGCTCTCCGGTCTGTCCGGTCTCGAAGTTTTTCAACATAAATCCAAATGAATGACAGATCTTGAAGACTGTGGTCTGGTTGACAAATGTCTGTCATGCTACCTCTGGTCTATTGTCCTCTGAATGTTATCCATATGTTGCCTAAAGTTGTCCTCTCTAGAATGTATGAATATATAGCAATTCGAAAACACCAAAGAGGCAGACATAAATCGTTAAGTCGTCTCTTTTTTGAAAACTACAATTGGGGTCTTTTACTTGCAAGGAGCGTCGCACTCTCAAAACAAGTCACCCACTTGGTCCACGGCCAAGTTTTTCGAATTATAACATGGCAACTCCCAACTAGGGGCCTCCCCTATTGGGGTGTTGGTCGTGCACTGGAGACCACTCCGGTGCCGAGGTTTCAAGTAAGGAGAAATACAACAAGATTATCGTTAAATCTGCATAAATTGGTTAAAACATGCCAAAAACTTAGTATTTTACTGGCAAAACTATGACCAATATAAATAAGCGAAGTTGTAATTCTGTTTTTTTAAAATAGCTACTACAATTAATTGCGTGAAAGGTTAGTGTCAGCAAGCCTCATGTTAAGCCACTTTTGGACATTACAGGATGAAATTGAAAGTTCAGATAATTCGCATTATAAATCTAAAAATATTGCACCACCCAGGGGTAGACATGGGATTCTAAACTTTTGTTGTTGGCTGATAGACTGATAACAATGAGAAATGTATGAAATGAAATATATAAAAATTCTTTTTCTTCTATATATAGTAGTGATACCAGTTTTAAACATATATGCATATATATTTACACATTTCAATTGGAACTTTTAAAATATCATTTTTTTCAGAACCTATTGTTTCGTCTGATAATTTCGACTTGACTTTAATGGTTTGCCTGATGAAAAAATTCACAAATATCCCCATATCAGATCAGCTGCCAATGTCCCACTTACAAGATATCGGTGCAGACGTTTCCAGAATAAAGTTTTACAGAAATATGATAGTTCATCATAAAAGTGGATGCGTACGAAATAACGAATTTACCGACATTTCGCAGTGTGTTGTTGATGTAAGAATTATATATATATTTATTAATATCCCGAACAAACATGCAGAAATGTCTGGAAAAAACCAGTTACTATCGTAATGAAATAAAGAAATCATGTTATACTCGTATGCAGAGTAATAGGCACTTTTTAAATCAGTTTTAAAAGTGGCATCCGCTATCACATTCACGACGGCATATCAGTGTCTTACAGAATAATCTACTCCTGTATACTACGCACTGTTCTTACAGTTTTATTATTGGTGTCCGCTATCACATTCACGACGGCATATCTGTGTCTTAATTGCATATGTTAGTTTAAACAATGAGAATTCTTACGTCTGGCATCTATTTTCACAGGAAAAGATTAGAATCATCACTCCGGAAGTTTTTCGGTCGCCATCATGATTTGGGTGACCGGTACAAGATATCCATTTCAAAAATGACAATGGATATCTTCCCACTGTCGTGAATACAAATCTGTTTCTATACCGGTTGTGACTAACATCGATTGTGACTATACATCGGCTTCGTCTACTGAGTAACACGACGGGTGTCACTAGTGGAGCAGGAGTTGCTTTCCTTCCGGAGCACCTGAACTAACCCTGGTTTTTGTAGGGTTCGTGTTAATCCAGCTTTAATTTCCAGTGTAGTGTTGTGTGTTCTATGTTTGTCTTTCGTTTCCCTTTGTTGGCCTTGGTCTTGTCTGTCTTCCGTCTTAACGATTTCTGTCTGTCCTCTTTGTATCTTCGAAGTCTAGTAATAACTGGGGTCACGGGAGCGTGTTTGTGAATTAAACCATCGACAGATAAAATGATTCAATAAAAAACTGAGGCCACCGATCAAAAAATTAACAATAATGATTCTGCATAGTGTTTTCATTCATATGATCGTTTTTTAAGGCTCAGTTGATGCCTCATTAAAAAGATATTTGACGCAATAATGACCATGTCAGGACTTGTTTTGCGTAAAACGAATATTAAATGTCTCCTTATTGTTGTTTGATGAACGAATAAAATGTGTTTTGATATAAAAAAATAAATTTGCTTAGGTTATAAAGGTAATATTTTAAAAATTCTGATACTAAAAAAGAATTTTATTAGACAAACGTACAAAATCAACGATTCCATCATCCTATTCTACTTTTGAAATTTATACTTTAATTTAGATTATACTTGCATGTGTTGAATTATATTCACATGATGGTTTCCGTCATTTTTTGAAACTCCTGGCCTACAGATAAGCAAAGGAATTCGTCCTCCCATTTCAAAATCCCTGTTCACTGGTTTATTGCGTATATATGCTGTTGGTTTTCTTTTTGTATGTGGTGGAATTAATAAATTCGCTAGACATTCCTGAAATTTTTAACTGATAATTAGATACTAGATAACAAGTTTGAAAAAAAAACATCAAAATATCAATTAAAATTTTTTTTACGCCTTTGTCAGGTTTCATTCTCTCAGTGATACAAAACTCTTACAACCATTATATTTGATTTTCTTTAATTGAAAAAAAAAAAACAATTTCCCCAAATAGCCGCAAATGCACAGGTTTCTCGGAAGAGTAAAAGGCTCCTTCTCCTAAGTGGCACCGTCATGTTACTGGCTATCAATGTCCTTGTTTACAAGTAAAGATCAGTGATAGTCACACACTGTAGTAGTTGGAAGACATCCAAAATCATTTGTTTAATATCGGAAAAATCCTAAACTGCCTTATTTTTTAGGTTTTTTTTGTTGCAATCAGTAACCCTATATCCATGTAAAACTTATAAGAGGCACCAGCTCTGGAGTATCACATGAAAATGAAAGATATACATGTATACTCCAGCAGAAGCTGTAATGTGTTACATGTGAATGGGAAGTTCACAATGGAAAAAAAAGGAACTCGTTAAGTCAGAAGTCAGACAAGATCATGGCCAACAAAACGAGGTGAAAGACAAACATAGAACACACAACACTACACTGAGAACTAAAGCTGGAGTAACACGAACCCTACAAAAACCAGAGTGAGTTCAGGTGCTCCGGAATGGTAAGCAAATCCTGTTCCACTAGTGTCACCCGTCGAAATTTTACCATCGTTGAGAGTTGTTTTAGATCTCTTATCCAATCATAATCATATGTTTTGTTTTCTCTGAACATCTTTTCTAAGGTTCCCATTTTTGTAAACCAGTGTATTGTAGGAGAACAGAAACTGAAATACATCCCTGATATTAGTACATCAGCTTATTATGCATTATCTGCTTTTTTCGTGTATTTTTCAAACTGCAAGCTACAAACAGTCTAATCATGTTTGAGGTCGAATCTTTATCATGTTAGCATCCCGTTTATTTTAGATTTCCTTTTTTTACGACGATACAAAACGGCGCTTGTCATCTCTGTCGCTTTCTAGCTCACCTAGTCAAAGGCCATGTGAGTTATTACCGACACTTGGCGCCCGCCGTCGTCATCGTCGTTAACATTTTGAAAATAAATCTTCTTCTCTGAAAATACTGAATTGATTTGGATGCAACTTTGTATGATTGTTTCTTTGGGTATTCTGTGCAAAGTTTGTGCTTCGATTTTTGATACGTTGAAAAACATGAGTGCCGTTACTAAAAAAACCACTGAATGGATTAGGTGAAACATTGTATTTTTGTTGCTGAGGGTATTCCACAATATGTCTATTCTTACGTTTTTGATCCGTCGAAAAACATGGCTGCCATTCCTAAAAACGTGGTGATCTGACCGAATATAGTTACATATCTCAAACACTGTTAACTTAAGCCAAATTCTGAAAAACGGTAAAAGTTTTCCGCATAATGAAATTTATCTGTGGTGATATTTTGTGGAAATCCCTTATGTCTTGTAGGAGTTATTGCTCTGTTTAGACGTTTTTTTAGCTAATTTTGAAGTAAAAGTTTTAAAAATCTTCTCCTCTAAAACTATTGAATGGATTTCGATGAACCATTATTTGATTTTTTACGTAATGTCTTCTGCTTAAAGTTTATGCCCCGATATTTAATCCGTCGAAAAACATGGCTGTCGTCACTAAAAATAGAACATAGTGGTCTGACCGCATATATCTCTTTAACCAAATTCTGACTTGCGCTATAAGTGTTCACCATGATGAAATCTATCAGCAGTAAAATGTTCAAGGAAATTCCTTAACTTTTTGGGAGTTTTGTCGCTTTTTATAGGTGTTTTTGTATCATTTTTGAAATTACAGTTTCAAAAACATTTTCCTCTAAAACTTCTGAGCCAGTTGTCCGCTACTAAAATTTCATATAACATTCTTTCCTAGCAAAGATCAATGAGGAGTCTCTGATAGGTGAGCGATGTAGCCTCATAGGAGCTTCTAGTTTATCCCGGTATCTTACAACCATCGACAAGCTCAATATGAAATTTTATCCAAATTGATGGTGGTCATGGTACATGCCATGATTTTATTAATTTAAAAAAAATTACACGTTAATCAGATACTAAATGAAAGCTAACATAGTTAGCCTCAATTACATTTCTATACATATTATGATGTGAATCATTCACTTATTTACTTATATGGATGAATTTAAGGAAAAATACTATCAATTAAAATTTTGAATATATACACCTTCTCAGTTTAAAATTTTGAATATGTACATATTCTCAGTTTAAAGTTTTGAATATATACACATTCTCAGTTAAGGTTTCGAAGATTTCGATCAAAGTACACATATAAAAACCAAAAACCGCGTCTCAAATTTCCGTTAAGAGAAATAAATGAATAAATATTGTATGCAGTTTTTAAAAATCTATGACTTCTTCTTTTATTTAGATTATCATTATTTTTATACCGTACCCTATATCTAAATCTAAGAAACTGTTTTTGAGAAATGGCGATTAAAACGATTTGACGAAAAATATTTACTTTTATATTGGTTTCTGGCATAAACATACTGAAATTAGATGCCCATAGAACTTAGCTGGTATTGATGAGAAAATATAATTTTCTAAAGAGCTCATGTTTTTTTAAAGAGTGGGTTAAAATAAATAATATTTAATTTACAAGGGACCCCCTTAGAATGTTGCACAATGAAGTGCCGTTCATTTGTCTAAGAAATTTCAGGAATTGACGTCTGAAAATCGGTAAGTCAGAAACAAAAAACAAGTAGTTAAGGGCTCTTTGAATTGCAAGCCAATTTTAATGAGACCTATTCACATCAAACAATCAGAAAAAGAACTTTGGTGAGGGCCATGTCATTTGACTCAACGGAACAATGCAGGTTTGACAATCCTGTGGATGCAACACTCACAGTTTTAGCTCATTCAGTGTAGCGTTAGCAGAACAGTATATCTGGACAACAATAATCCACAATTGTCTGTAGTGGTCATGTTATTTGACAAACTTGATGATATATGCATAGATTTCATAGAAGATATCCCGCAGTTCATTTTGGCCTTGGTGTCAAATATTTGTCCAAGGCCGCCAGAAGTGTCATAAGCGAAGATTAAAATGTAAAATATAACGGACAGGCTATGGATGGACAGCAGAGGGTAATCGACAAATTGCAAAAACTTGCCATGGCCTTTGTTCAGTTGAGGTAAAAGACAAACAATATATTTTGTTCAGACCGTCTCTAGATATTTTACCAAAAATTCGAGACAACTAGATGATGTTTTATTCGTCATCGATCAAGGGGTTTGGCCAGGAGGTGTTCTTTCAACTTCCCTTTACAAGCAGTATATAAATGAGCTTCTGGTGTAATTAGAAAAAAACGCAATGACAGAATCTCTATTGCAAATACATATTCGGGAAATACATTTGCAGGCAGTTTTCATTTGGGTACTCTTAGACGAATCCAGTTCCTAACTAACATGCAAGCAGCATCAGCAGAGTATCTACATTAAGAAATTTTACCAATTTCAGCTTAGATGCATAAAAGGCAGTTGAACTTACTCTTTTCAATTGCAGCGAGTAAATAAGAAGCTAAATGCGAGAGATTTCGTGGAGAAAAACATACTGGGACGACTATCAAGCTGCTTCTTTGCCAGAATTGTTGATATATATAAACATGACCAATGTATAATCTACTAACATTAGTAGATAATTTTCGGTTTTTTTTTTAATTAAAGAAGGATGGGAAAAGGAAAGTTCATCAGTTGATATTAACTGGTGAAACAAACTAACAACTGACTGCAAAGAAATTAATATCAATTAAACATTTAACAATTGGAAAACCAATTAAATATGGGATACTGTAGCGAATTCTCTCAAGGATGTGAGAAAACAGTGACAAAGACTCGAATTGGATCGTAAATGCTTCGACATCAATAATGACCAATGTTGACTAATATGGAGAATTTGGGTATGCTATATGTACATTTCAAGGAGTATCTATTCATCACTAGCATAAAACAAAAAAAAAGAATAAGTCCATGATCCAAACATTGCAAAAGAAGCAATCAAATCCAAACAAATCGAAATGGGAAGCCACAAGTCCACAAAGTAGAATTAAATAAGAATGAAGTGGATAAAAGGAATTCCAAGATACCAAAGGGGCAGACAGAATAAAGCATGGATAAAGCATGCCAAATACGTCAACTCGAAAACATCTCCTGTCCAGCATACAAAGTCATTCGAAAACATCAATTCACAAATGTAAAAGATTACATAATAAAGAGAGTTAATACATGTAATAGAACGTTGTTAAATTGTTCTAATGACAAAATAACATTAGATGGTTGCTTATAGATACACAGTACTTCTTGAACTTTGGTATTCTTCCAGGCAAAGCGGACAAAGAGGATAAGACATCACTGTCACTTAATACATCTTCTCAGACTTAAAAGCGCTTAATGTCATGCAATATCGCGTTGACCAGTCATATGGTACGACCAAAATATTTTTTTTTAATTCACAGTGTCGTGAATACAAATCCGTTCCTATACCGGTTGTGACTAATGTTTATTTCAGTTCCTTTAGGAAATAGATTGTACCGCCTAGCAACTTCATTTCCCAACTAAAATTGTTCTTATAATGAGACGTCCCTTATTCCGCATTAGTTTTTGTGAAAGATTAATTTGCTTTCGGACAATTGATTTTTTATATTTTTTCCATTATAACTAAGTGGCAAATATTTCTTATCGTTAACCTGGACTGGTCCATTCTAAGGTAGGATCAAGATACCTTATCAAGCAAATCAAGCATAAAATCCATCAGCACTTCAGTCGTTAGTTGACCATCCTATGGTATACATCTTCAAAATATCAGCATTTCACACTGGATATCGGAATATCCACTACAATCAAATTCTTAATGCAAAACATTCTTAGTAAAAAAGTTGCAACCCAAAAAATTAGGTAATTCTTAGTATGGTTTGAGTAGACCGCATTTACGAGTGCGCCTTTTAGTCTGTAATTGGCTGACTGCCCTAAAATGGTTAAACCCACAACTTAATTTGTTTAGATGTTACATTAAAAGTCACGTTTTTTGTGATGAGAGGCAAAGAAATTGCCGGAAATTTGACGTCCTAGTTACAGACGTAGGATGATTAAGAATGGACAACCAAATTTTCTTTTGTTATCTTATGCAAAATAAAATCGCCAGCGTCATTTTCCCATAGGAACTGAAATGGACTTTAAAATCGATTGTGATTATCTGCCGGTTTTGTCTAATGAATAACACGACGGTGTCACTAGTGGATCAGGAATTGCTTACCCTTGCGAAGCTCCTGAACTGACTCTGGTTTTTATAGAGTTCATGTTACTCCAGCTTGAGTTTTCACTGTAGCGTTTGCGTCTATGTTTGTCTTTCGTTTCATTTTGTTGGTCATGACCTTGTCTGTCTTTTGGCTTAACGATTGCTGTCTGCCCCTTTGTTGTCTGCGAATTCCTTTTATGAACTGCCGAATACCGATATTCGATTTTTACTGAACTTTAACTTTTACCAATTTGTTTTGCTGTATATATATTGTGTGATATTCACATAGCTATATATAATTTGTTGTATTATTATTCAACTATATATATATATATATAGATGCTACCGTCATAACATAAATTGAATATCCGATTGCTCATTCCACAGAAGGAATTTACTATCGCAGAAGGAGAAAAAGTTTGTATTATTGCTATCCTAATCGAAAAAAATTATTTTATGTCAACCCATTTTATTTGCCCACAACAATAATATTAACTCTGCTATGTATATCGTAAACCTCCAGTTCCTTTCGTTAAACATTTATACCGTTAATTATATTAGCTTTATATTGGTACCCTATTTATTAGGTTATCTTTAACAGCACAGAATATATGACATGTATCGTGTCAGATCTTTGACCTCCATCAATAAAAAAATATTTGCTACCTTTCAAAAACTACAGCAAAGAATATACTGAGCTACATTCTTGAAGTCCATACTGTGCGATGATTTAGATAAGACAAAACAATTTGATTATACTTTCAGGCCATTCAAAGGCTCAGTGGAAACGACTTCCATTCAGACATCAATACAATTTTGACATTTGAAATAATTCGGCTGATGATCTAAAGATGGAAATCCAAATTCAAAAACAGCTTGATGATCTGAAAGAGGAAAATGTTATAATTGCTGAGCGACTGACAGATCTAGAATTATCTGCGAGGAACAAAGCTGGTAATCATATTTTTTATGCACTATGAAATAAAAAACACATTAGTATGCCATAAATGCTGTCAAGGATGAATTTAAAAACCGAGATTACTAAGTTTACATAATTTTCCTATTCATCATGAAAATATTTTTTATGCAATATAAGAATCTGAAGTATGGCTAATAAAAACCTATTAAGGCGGGTAAGAGAATGTAAAAGTGTACAATGTTGTCATCTCTCCACACATTCAGAATAGACAGCTAAATCTTGTTTATTACTTTTCACTTGATAACGTAAGCCTAGCAGTCTAGGGCGCGGGAATCAATCCAGATGGGTTGCAGCAGTATGTCCAAACAGTGCGAGTTCAAATCCCAATGAAAAAAAATTCAGGTAAAAAATGCATCCCTAAATGTCAGGCTAATTGTCAGACGCGTAATTTTATGTTTGCATAGTATATCTGACACTTCTGGGATTAAGAGAATGTATATTGTAGAGTAGTTATATCTAAGAAGTTTGCTTCAATTGTTTTGATATAGCTCTGTTCGAAGGAGTATAAGATCATTAAAAAATTATTTGAAAAAGCTGGGGTGAATATGCCTGTAAATGTAAAAAATACCGTCTTCACGCAACAAGATATCCTTTTTCGTTTCATTTTGTTGGCCATGGTCTTGTCTGTCTTCCGACTTAACGATTTCTGCCTGCCTCTTTGGTATCTTCGAATTCCTTTGATCTCTAGATACGCTAACGAGGAAAGGCAAAACCGGGTTACCTAAAGCTATATTTTATATAGCTATACCCTAGGTAAACGATTGGTCTAAAAGGATTGACACAGTGAAGGCGAAGGTATCAAATCCGACTGAATGAAGACAAAATTTGCATCTACAAAATTCAGCCCTTTCGGTGTTAAGTTTATTTTGCAGACGTTTATATATATCTAAACAAATAAAATTGATGACGGCGATGATATTTCATATCCGCCGTAATGTTCATTACATTACCATATAATGAACAAAAAACGCTTTCACCAGAGTTTTGTTTCGGATGACTTCGTCATTATCAGGATTATAAAACGCTTCGCGAAATCTAATAAATATTGATATTGAAACTGATTTTTATCGTTTTTTAACAAGTTTTTATTTCAAACTCACAATATATCGTTTTTACCTATAAGACGTTTTGGTGTGATTTTGGAATGTTTTGTTGAGTGGCTTGTTTGTCCTTATGAACCAGTTTACAAAACAAGTTTACCAATATTGTATCGATATGGAAATTGTGTTATGGTGTACACATGTTGTACAGCTGCCATTATTGTACGTCCAGTGAAGAATACCTATGCGAGAGATCAAAAGTGCATAGTCCAAAGAGACAAGATAAACTTAAAACAAACTAAAAGATAAAACGAAAACAAAAGGAACAAAAGCTTGGAATCCACGAACTCCTTTACAAAACAGGA
>JARWCS010338624.1:0-11688 GCA_034783895.1 Geukensia demissa | reverse complement strand
GGAAGATATCCATTGTCATTTGTGAAATGGATATTTCGTACCGGTCAACCAAATCATGATGGCGACAGAAAAACTTCCGGAGATAATAGATAGGAGAATGAACTTTTTTTCTGATTTTGAAGACAGTTGGTATAAGTTTAATATTGCTAACATTTCTTTATCTTTCTTTTTTTCTCTTTACATTTTTGTTCTTGTTTTTTTTTAATTTTGGTTCTGGTTCATCGCTAGAATTTTTGTTTGTCTGATTAGAAGAAAACCTATGAAGCTGATAAGGCAGTGAAGAAGAAGATCCTTATTAAGTCATAAGTTACACGACTTTATAGATGTCAGTTATTGAATGATATACAGTAAAAGACCAAAAGTTAGGAGAATAGCAGGTTTAGTATCCTCAATACAGAAACTATTTCCGAAGCGAAACTTCATTTCGTTTCATTTTGCAGGCAATGGTATTGTCGTCAGTAATTTTTTTACAATAAATTTCAATGAATTTGCTATTTTGTTTTACAAAACTATCAGAAATAGACTATTAACCAGTGAATAGCTTAAAAAACTATTGGACTATTTTCAGTCGGCCGAAATTTTCCAGTAATCTTTTTGTAGGACTATATTTATTGATTACACTTTAATTTTAAACAGGATGAAAATTGCTGGATATTTCAGCAAAATACAACAAAACAAAGCAAAAGTTTTCAGAATTAAAAAACACTTATTTACTAGCTATGAACATAATAGCAAGTTTATTGTCTCCCCCGTCACTTAATATTTCCCCCATTTCGTCTGAGAAAATAGTTGATGTCTCGAGGGACAATAAACTCATTCTCATAGCCAATACATAGGTGAATGTTTCGTAGGCCCGATTGAAATTTTTTTTTCGATACAGAAGATCAGCGGATATTTTATATATATATAAAATCTGCGTAATTAACTGAAATAGAAACAGCTAGAGATAGCCTTTTGTCGAATTATAACGAACTTTTTGATAATGCAGTTGGTTTCCAATTGGGAAATAACCTACATCGATGTAAAGTATAAAGAGGACGAATGTATCGTTGTTGTAGCAATTTATGCGACAACAGCAAAGCTCTCTTCAGAAAATCCTGATACTTGGAACAGGCACAAGAGTATTGAATCAACTGCGAAACATAAACCCCGTAGGCAGGGGAAGCAGGAATGTTGCCACATAAATATGGGAAGTTTACAATAGGAAAATTGAAGTCATCCCGTTTGTCGTAAATCTTAGCAACAAGTTTACCCTCTTGGTCAATTTCGAGAAATTTGCTTTAATAACCTGTTCATAATTCGTTTCTAAGAATTAATATATAGCAAACATTTACTTGGGTCGTTATATGTCTCATATGTTTGCATAATTTCATAACTAAACAACTGTTTTATTACATAAACCTGATATCATTTTATTTATTGTATAGACAACGTGACACGTGTTAGTTTTGAAATTGTAGTTTATCGGGTTCATCCAATAGAATTATAAAACAATAGCAAATGTCGGTACCAAATATAAGCTGGAAAACATTTAAATTTGTAAATACTTATTGCATTGTAATGCTAACTTTGCATCTACATAAATGAACAAATGGATGCAAGTCTGAACTGAATTTCATTGAATATGACATATCAGACTAGGTAGAAATTAGCATTCGTCGAAGGTCTTTTCTGAATAATATACATTTCTGTCGCTTAAACAGGTAAATGTGCAATGTTGTTGACTTTTGAAAAATGGGTTATCCACTGAGCTCAAAGTGCTGTAATCCAAAGTAAATAGAAGTCAGGCTAGACATGTGGGTTTCAAAGTCAATATCAGTTTTCTATGTCAATAACATCTGTAATTGACTTGCATTTTTAGTATTTTCCTTGATAAGTTTGTGTGGTAAAGTTGTATAAAGAGTAGAAAATAATAAATGTCTAAAAATACAAAAGACTAGGGTCGTTAAGGCCCATTTTTGGCCCAAGAATTTGGCTAAAAAATGAAAATTGACTAATATCTATAATTTTATATTTTTGTATTGAATAATGTCTATAAAAAGAAAATCCAACAGAATTTTTTGTTTAATTAGTTCTACAATGGTCACATGACACATACATGTAGAAAATGCTTTAAATGTGAAAATACTTAGACATTGTCACTCATATCAATGAAGATCTTCTTACTTTTCTACTTCCCTGATACCATCAACTCTGGAACAAGCTGCTCTCAGCTGACAAAACACTTTCAAAATTCGCCTAGGAATAGCAATTCACACTTCCATATTATGACATTAAATTAAAATATTTCCTCCAAGTAAATTATTTATTACTTATATATCATGTAGCTCCAGCAAATAACCTTGCCTTAATTAAAAAAAAACATTTAAAATTGTCTTTATCCCCTCAGGAATGAATGCAATTCTGCACATAAGGATTTAACATCAATGTGCTACTAACATGATTAATTAAATCTTTTCATGTTTTACAACAGAATAATGATTTCAAAAAATGTTGTGGTTTTGGGGAAAATTTTACACCATGTCTAACATCATAAATTTGAAGAAAAATTCTGATTGTGGTAAATTGTATGACTCTATTCCAATTCAATCAAGACTTTGCTGATAGGTAAATAAAATGTCAAGTATTACTGCTGATATCAACCTAGCTTTCTGAACAACATCTTAATACTAGCCATTTTGTCAATAAAATTTTTTACTGCAGACTTCTTCTACTCTTTGGGAGAAATTACACTCTAAATCTTCTACTCCCCTCAAGATGAAACTGGTATTGGACAGATTTTAAAGGAGGTATTTTTCTTCTGTTGGAGTATCTTTCAACAAACAGTAGATTATTTCCACAATAAATCTGCATTTTGCTGTACCACTGGCCAAGGGTTTCTGATTGTAGACCCTGACACAAATGGCCAATCTAGCCCATCCTGAATGCATCAAATAATTTTCCAACATAAAAACTTAAACAAGAGAAACAGTATAATTTTTGATGAGACAGCCACCCACCAAAAATCCAAATAACAAATAGCTTCACTTCTACAGGTTGCCGTCCAACCTAAAACAATGGACAATGTTTCATGGAACCACCCACTGTTTCCCAGCAATGTTAGAAAAGAATTATTTCTTCTATTTAAATTCATATTTTCCTGTAATATCCACTTTCATTTGTGTTTTGTTTTCAATGTGGTCAATGATAAGACACTGTTTAAATGCACTCTATGGAACTTGCTCTTTGACTATTTATAAGAAAAAGCTTAATTCACTGATCAAAGTTTTGAGACTACAAGACTCTAGACAGATATTCGGAATGCAGTAATATCCAATCCTTAATAGTCACTGATACCAACAAGACTAGTTGGAAGTCTTGGCAAAAAGGTTTGTCATGTAACCATAACAACTGCTAGAAATAAGTTTTAGTGGCAATCTTTAACTTCCAATGACATAACTGAAAATATCAATGTGTATAAGGGTTTGTATGAAATGCAGGTTCAGTTTTTTAAACATTCATACAAAAAAAACACAACCTTTAAAATTAAAGTTTCCCAAGTCAGGAATTGTGATCATATTGAAACATGTACATTTCTAATAATATACAGGTAGGAGTAGTATTTGACATAAACACATTTTTATTTGGGGCAATTTAAAGCTTTTAAGAAGGAGTGTATTCCACCCTTGTTGAAGGCCTTGTGGAGACCACTAGATTTGTAAAATTCCCTCTGTTTTCTTGTGTTTGGAGTGCAGGCTCTCTGACATTAACCTCACATCTTTTCATTTTCATATTGATCTTATATGAGGATACCATATGTTACTAGCCAGTAAGCATTCTGTCCAGAATAAGTCAAAGCACTTATTATGCAGGAAATGAACAAGCATCATTATCTTATTACAATCTTTTTTCAAATTGATTGCAAGTAGCAGCTGTACATATCAGAAATCTGTTTCATCATTGCATTATTACAAATCAATGTAAATCAGACATTTTTGTTGTCTCAGGGCTTACATCACAGAAAAGCCTGCAGTTTTACACATAAAAATCACTTAACAATCAAAATAAATCCTCAGAGGATTAATAATATTCCTGCTAGGTCATATATGTTCTATAAATGCACTTGGGCATGTTATTTTACATGTAAGCTTAATCAATGTAATATCATCCATTAATGGTGATTTAGAGCTTGCGGAAGCCTCTTGGAGTTCTCTCCCATTATTTGTTGTCTTCCAATTATTTATTTTGAAAATAAAATTATTCTGCAGAATCCAAAGGTTTAGTCCTATAAAACATGTTATTAAAGTATAACATTCAGTCACCTATGTATAGAACATTTTGATTGATTGATATTTTGTTGCTTAACATCCTGTGGCAAATATTCCATGCATACTGAGGACAAGAATAAGTTCAACAATTCAATGGGGATTGGGGTGGAACACAAGAGGGTAACAGTTTTTGACTGCCACTGGAAAATGGAAGAGATGGGTTAGGATGAAAAAAAAAATAGCCTTTTTTCTTGAAATATTTTACATGCAGGGAACCTGGCATTCTCATCAACTATGATTCACAGCCAGGTTTTCTGTATTATGACCTAGCAATCCCCCTCCCCACCATTTGGGGATCATGCTGGGTCAGCTCAGTAGGTTGAGCCCTAGAGACCCCTCTGGTGCCCAGAGAACGTTGGGATAAGGTTAGATTATGCATCTGCAAATTGTAACTTGTAATTTTATCTGATGAAATCTTAGGTTTTTTTTATTAAGTACATCCTTTGTTTCAAAGTAAGATAATGTGTGACAGTACATATTATTATATAAGGAAAAGGTCAAGTAAAATGTCTGTTGAATAGAAAAATAAATGCTCGTAGAGGGACCTGAAGAAGTTTACATTCAACTGTCATTTGGTGGATGGCTGTCTCATGGACAATCATGCCACATCTCCATTTTCCATTTTTATATCTCAATATCTTCAGCTTTGTTTTTGGTATAAAGTGCATGTGCTTAAATTACTGACATAATAAAGATGGTGTAAGTTTCATAGAAAGCTGAAAATGGTAATATTTTTTTTAATTGGGGGGGGGGGGGGGGTTGGTGGCTCTTATTGGCTGCATGTCTGTAAATATAAAAAAATGAATAGATATGGGGTAAAAGTCAGAGACTGCACTCTAAACCTTGATTAAAAGAGGAATTTCAACAATGGTGGAATACCACTAGTATTTAATTTAAATGCCTCAAACACAATTTACACATATGATGTAACTCATTAAACTACATGATATATGTAAAAATTACGGAGTAACACAGGCAATGACAGGTACTGCCAATACTGAAATGGCAAAAAAGGAGTATAAATCAGACAGTTTTCAGCTAATTTGTTAGATTCTCCATTTTATAGGGGCATTTAAATAACTACAACAGACAATTTTTATCAAAAAGGAAAATTAAGACTTGAAGATAAGATATACTTGCAAACCAGAGGCTCCAAGGAGCCTATATCACTCACCTGACCGATCCTTGCCAGGAAGGAATGTTGTACAAAATTTTGGACAACAGGCTCAGGAGTTTCACAGAAGATTCTTAAGTGAATTTTCCTTACAGTCCTATTTTACAAGTCTGACTGAGGCAGCTAACCCTATTATAATAAATTGGCAGACAGGAATGCAGAAAATAATATTTCAACAAATTTTGCCATAAGGTCCTAATTGCTAAACTAAGTCAGGCTGTGGCAGCCATCTTGGATGTTGGCAGGACTGCTGGACAAAATTTATTTTGTTAGAAGACCATCTTAGTACCAAAGTTTGGTAACCACTGACTCTGAGTTACAAACAAGAAGACATTTAAATTATACCACCCCTATTTTCTCTTTTTAGTAACAGCAGCAATTTTGGTTGCAAGGGGGATGGGAGAGGCAGAATGCTAGACACAACTTTGGTAGAGGACTACCAAAGGTTCAATCCACTAAAGTTTGGTTGCCATTGGCTCAGTTGTTTCAGACAAGAAGATTTTCCAGTTTTTATTCAATAGGGTCCTATGTTAAACTAATATCAGATTTGATGGGTATCTTGGTTGATAGGCAGGGATGCTGGACAAAATTTTGGTTAAGGACCAGGTAAGGACCATTAATTCCACTAACGTTTGGTTGCAAATGGCTCAGTAGTTTCAGACTACCCGAATGGGGACAACCCAAAAACCATTCCACCAAACTTTGATACAAACTGGCTTAGTGGTTTCAGAGAAGTTTTTTTTGTAATTGTTGACAGACAAAAGACAGAGGGATAGACTATGGAGGGACCATAGACTACGAAGGCAAAAGGGGTCCCATGCCTGTGGACATAACATAGTTAAGAAACATTCCCAAAAAAAGAACCCAAGAACTGGTACTTTCATGAAAATTGCAATTCTGAATTGTATATTATAATGTATTCAATTAGTCAATGTCTAATTAGATATGTTTGCCAAAATTTAAGGACTATTATTATAATAAATTCTGTCTTGATGGGAAATTACCAGATCAACTGCCTCATTAATGTAAAGATAATTATGTATTGGATGTCCATATCAGTCACCTGACAATAAAGCCAAACACCAAATGTAGTTAATTACATGAGCAATGATAATTTTCTAGGAAATTAATTCAATATCAAATTCATCTTACTGGTATTTATTTAACCCTCATCTGCTGTTAAAATGTTACTTAACCGACAATCTAATAGTGTCTTGGACAACAACAGTTTCCTCTTGACTTTCCCCTTTCTGGCCATTTTAGATTGCCCCAAAAAGTTCACAATATTTTTAAAAAGAAAGATTATATTCTTTTAAAATGACTATTAACCCTTAGAGTGCTTCACACGACAATTGTCGTTTTTGGCCTAGTTTACAGTTAAACGCTTCCTACAGTGCACCATGAATCCAAAAGTCTGTTTAATTGTACTAATTTGAAAGAAGAATGAATTTCATGTAATCTAAGCTTTGACTGGAATCCCTTTTGCACTTCAAGCTCACAGTTTCGCTAAAACTCGGAAGAAAAAATTGTAAGGTACAAAAAAGTGGTGGGCTTCATTTTCAGCTTAATGAGTCATAAACAAAGACTTCACATGGCATATGCTGGTGCATATGCAACTAGAAATCGTAAACCTACACCCTGATACAAGGATTTGGTCACCAAACAACCACTTCAATCTTACTTCCAGTTAACATAAGCAAAAAACTTTAAAAAAATTGAATTTTGGCAGGGTTGGCCCTCCATACATGATCCCATTTTTAATAACTGTGACTTTCTGGTGTCAGGACATCTGTTGGGCTTTGCCATTTACATAAACCACATCCATTGCAGGATTATAAAAAACATCATCTTTCACTGCCAAAACAACATCAAAATTCATGTATTTTCCCTTGGAGGTCATTTTATGGCACTCACAAGTCTAAGGGTTAAGGAACCTTCATAAACTGACATGAATGATTAGACCCAAACAATTAAGTTGTAAAATTGCCTTTTCAATTGTAAACCTTCATTTGATTTTAATGGTCGACTACTCCAAAACAGTCCTTTTACAAAAAAGGTGGTATATAGGCCAGCAGTATTTGTGTTTTTCATGAAACTGGGTGTAAATGCCACTTTCAACATTTCAGCTCTCTCAATTGTAACAGTAAGTTCTGATGATGAAAGAAAACAGAATCAACCTATAGATGGCACCTTAATCATTGTGAGTAGATGGTACTTTATGCATTGTGAGAAGACCAATCTAACTTTGGTAAGGAAAAATATGATTGTATCTGAGGATACTTTAAATTTGTCTCTTCAGAATTAGATCACAATTGGTGCTTAAATCAACCATCAAAGACCTATTCTCGAATATTAAAATCTCTGCTAAATTATCAAATTGATATCAAACAAAGAATTCTGAACAATCTTAAGGATCTGCAAGTCAAAATTAAAAGATTTGTTTTCTTGCTGTTAGCATTCTAAAAGAAACTTCTACTATTTCTGTCCACAAAACAGGGACCTTGGTCCAACAGTTAAAATCCCAGGACACATTTCATCAAAACTGATATGTACTTACCCCATATTTATATCCTAGCAGCCACAGAGAGGCATATAACTGTTGATTGTATTTATTTTCCATAGTTCTTCTACACTCCTTACTCACGTTATGTAATGTTAATCAAGAAAATAAATAAACAACTTTTGTCAGCCTCCATCTGTTGCTGTGATTTACTTTTTTAAAAGGATAGGTAAGTATTGCAAATACACAATCATGTTCTTAACAAAAATGAAGTTTCAGCAGGTATATGCCAGATTTTTCAAAATAATAAGTCACGATTTTAGCATGAATAGGTTGAAATATGATAGGAAAACATAAATTTATTTGATTTAACCAATAAATTATTTTTCATTTATCTGCATTCTGTTACAAGATAATTCCCAATCAATGTTTCAATCAGGTGCACATGGCTTCTTTATCAAATATTTGCTATGGTAACTTTTTCAATTATATTATAAAATTCTTAGTAATGGGGAGAATCTCACAGTTTTTTTTTTTTTTTTTTTTTTTTGTTGGTTAAAGATGTGATTGAGAACAGAATGGCAAGATAAGTTTTCAGTAAAGAACATTAGGAGTTACAGAGTCTCACAGCCATCCACAGCCCTCTGTAGAATTGGAACCATTTCCACCATTTCCCCAAGGATACAAAATTATACCCGTGTGACATTTAAAATAACAATACACTATTTAATTGTTTTCTCTTAATAAAACTTTACTACCCCTCCATGATATTATTTTCCTCACATATCTGATAGCATTGAAAACTTATCCAAGTTCTGTTTGGCTCCTCTTTTAATGCAAATGCAGAGCTTTCTTTTAAAACACTATCTTTGATATACCCCCCTGATACAACAGGTGTTAAGGAATTTTTTTTAATGATTTTGATGAGGTATACAAATATACTATTGATCACTCTTCATTCTGGTAATAACTTAATAAAAATTGATTACATCCTCTTGATAAACCTTGGTCTTCAGTACAAGAGAGATAACCCAAACTCAAATTTGTGTCAATTGTGGATGTGGGAAGTCAGTATTTTTTTCATGGTTATATGGAACCACAAAATCCTAGAAGTACCCACAAACAATAATACTTTTACAGTAATATCAGAATATCTGATTACCGCCTCGGTAGTGTTATGGTTAGCATGCACCCCTAAAGTGCGGAAGGTTGTGGGTTTGATCCCCGGCCGGGTCAAGCTAAAGACATCAAAATTGGTATTTGCTGCTTCTCCTCTTTAGGAGTAAAGAGCAAAGCCTAGTCGGCCCAGAGTCAGAATAATGTTATTGGATAAAGCGGTATGTCTTCCTGTGGACTGGTGCTTTAGAGAGCTAGCACATTAAAAATCAGCCTCAGCATGTCGATCTTATATAAAGCAGAGTTCATTCATCATCATTCACTCCTTAGTATGCTCTCATCCTGAATATGCATGAAATATTTTCTGTTGGACATTTAACAAACAATCAATCAATCAATCATCAACAGAATATCTTACCACCTTCTTCAAAAAAAATTTCTGCCCATTGTACTAAGAAAGATGCCCTCGTCTTGGCAAACGGGAAGTAAACATATAATTGACCTGAAAAGGGGAAATACAATACAACTCACCCTGATAATGCTTCGGACCAAATATCATAACAATCCAACATGCCAAGAAAATTGGCAGACATATGTACGTATCTAAGTACATGGGCGGGGCATAAAAAAACATCAGTAATCTCAAAGTTATGCATAATTTCTTTTGATTAAATGAAATAGTAACTTTTGATATCACAATCCACTACTTAATGAAGAAACTTAAAGACCTAAAGTTTTATAAGGTGTGTGTTTCATTCATTGTTTCTTGAAGGCTACAAATGCTAAAATTTAAATTATAACTGTATTATTGCTCAATTTATAAGTGTATTTATTTTCAATTTCTTGCCAGATGAAACTGATGAACATGATGATGCTTAAATCTCAAATTAGGAGTAAAAAAAAATATTTGAAAAAAAAAATAAAAAATTTCCCTACCTACCTACCCACACCTGGCTTGGTAGGGTCTGGTTAGGGGAAAACAAACAATATATTAATTTTGACCCAGTCTTGAAAAATGGACAGAAAATGTCAGACAAAATTTTTGAAGAAGACCACCTAAGGACCATTTAATCAAAGTTTGGTTTGAACTTGACAAGAACATTAAAAAAATGTAATTATGGACAATGCTGCCATTGATTTCTAGAGCAAACACTGCCTTTGGGTCAGGTTGGCTAAAAAGGAGTTCATTTTAGAAATTATTGTTATGTCAAAAGGATTATAACTGTATCTATTGTTCAATACCTATTCAACATTCATTTTTCAAAATTGCTTTTCAAACAAGAAGACCACACAAGCACCATTCAACCAAAGTTCGGATGCAATTTGCTCAATAGTTTCTTGCATTAAATTGTTCTGTGAATTTTCCATTGGGTCCTATTTTAAATTAAGTTTGGCTTGGGTGGCCATCTTTGTTGGTGGTGTCAGGGATGCCTGACACAATTTTGGTAGAAGACCATCAAAAGTACCATTCCACCAAAGATTTGAAGGAAATTGGCTTTGTAGTTTCTGAGAAGAAGATTTTTGCATGAATTTCCCATAAGGTTCTATGTTAAATGAATTTCAGCTGTGGCAGCCACCTTGGTACCTGGGTTTGGAATCAAGAAACAATTTTGGAAAAGGACTATATAAAGACCATTACCTCTAAAGTTTAGCTGCACATGGCTCAGAATTTTCAGAAAAGATTTTTAAGTGAATTTCATGTTAAACTAAGATTGGCGATGCCAGCCATCTTGGTTGGCAGCTGTGAATGGAAGGCATAATTTTGGTAGAAGAACATCTAATGATCATTCCACCAAAGTTTCCCTCAGAAATTTAAGACATTTTTTAGTGAATTTCCAATGTGCTCCTATGTTAAAATAAGTTTGGTCATGGTTGCCATCTTGGTGGTTGACAGGGATGCTAGAAATATACTATTCCCCTTTTCTATTTCAAGTAATGACAGCCATCTTGGATAGGAGGCAAGGATTCTGGACAAAATTCTGGTAGAGCACCATCCAAGGACCATTTCACCAATGTTTGGTCAAAATTGGCCCTGTGGTTTTAGAGAAGAAGAGTAATATATAAAATGTTGACAGACAACATTTGAAGAAATAAAAGCTCCTTTTAGGCCAGGTGAGCTTAAATGGTTTTCCTTTAAATTGCTTAAATTTTAGAAGCTGAAGAAGGAATAGCCATTGAAGTAAGGATACAGGTACAATCTTTGAACCATAAATAATATTTGCACAGTTATAATTATTTCTGGGATATTCCTCTTTTTCTTAGAAAACTACTAATGATACACAAAACAAAGTCAGTTACCTTTTGCAGGACTTGATGCTTACATTATCAACAGAGGTGCTTCGCAAGCACAGCATGATACAACCGCAGCACGTTGAAATTAAAGGTGAACAAAAGACCCTATGGGTAAGTGTGGACACAGTATTTTGTTGGACACAATAATGTGCTGGAAACAGTAATGTGCTGGACACAGTAATGTGTTGGACACAGTATAGAGCTGGACACAGTGATATGACAGGATAAAAGATCATTTTGACTCATATTATCCTCAAAACTGGTGTCACTTTGTTAATTTTTTCATAAGGAATCATTTG
>JARWCS010338623.1:0-19780 GCA_034783895.1 Geukensia demissa | reverse complement strand
GAGTCATTACCATAATTGGCTCTAAATAAACTTGCATGATAAAATTTTTGATGTCCGTTTTGATCATTTTGTTATCGACAAAATGACCAAAATATCGGACATGTCCGGTAAATACAGAGGTTTCCGGATCCATGCCTGAGAAACAATTTTTTATTGAATAAGTTAAAACATATTTAAACTTAACAACACTGGCATCAAATCTCCAGAAACTGGTGGTTGCTCCCTAATAATCTTTTTTATTCTGGAGCTTTGTGTACTAACCTTAACACTTGGACTAGAATTGTCAGGGAGACTTTGGAGTGCATTCTCAGCCCGAGCCAGTAGTCCTGACAGTTTGAGAAGTAACTTAATAATTTTCTCCATGTCTGTGATGTATGAACTAAACTTGTCCTTTTCCTGCTGAGTTCTACATTTCTCCTGAACTACCCCAACAACCTGTGAAATATATAAGCAGTATTCAGACATTGTTGATTAAATTAAATTGTATGAGCTTTAGAAACAGGTAGAGGTGAGAGCCTCTGGTGAGCATTTCTGGTATGTTTTTCATCGAGTTAAAATGATCTTTTAACACTTGCCATAAATATATGAATATATAAATTATCATTGCTCAATGACCCTTGTCCCTTATTACTACTTAAACTTGTTGGCATAATCTAGAAAAAAAATTGTCTTCCCAATATGAACTAGATATATACTACACTACCTATTATTGGTGAAGGAGTAATTAAAGTTTGCTGCTTTTGATACTATAACTATTTTTCTGGTAAATATTATTGCAGCATTAGCAAATTATGTCAACAATAAGAAGGATAAGTAAACTAAACACAGAACAGTTTCTATATAAAAAAAATTTCAAATGCAGTAATGTTAATGAAGGATTGGGTCAGGAAACAGACATATATCTTTTGGCCTGGAATTCCTATAAGGTTAGACAATTACTAGTGATTGTATGATGCAAAGAAATGTTTTCTAAAAATTTATGCTGAAAGGAAAAAGATAAGTGGCAAGTTAATATAATTAGGGACATAAGTATTTTCCTTTACAGGGTTTAAGCAACCACATACAGTTTTTGTGAATGTGATTAGATTCTAAGGGCACTTTTGAAGCAGTCATTAAACAAGTCCTTTTGAAGAAAAAAACAACTTTGTCTTTCAACCACAACTAATTATTTATTTTCTTGTGGAATGTTTTGGTTTGTTAATCTTATCATTTTTTTAAGATTCCACATATTTTCTCCTATACTTCTATTTAATGATTAAGAGGATGCTTAATTCAGGCGGTACAACTAACCCTTTGTCCAACTTGGTCAACTTCATCTAATTCCTTCTGTAATTCAGCTTTTCCTTCCTTCAGTTTTTCTACTTTTTTCTGTATACTCTTTACTAGTTCCTCCTGAAACAATAATAAATTCAAGAGAAAACGATTATTTTAAGATAAACAACATCTTAATGTTTTTCAAAAACCCAAGATACTTAGTGTTAAAGTTTCCTAAAATAAATTGCAGGTCATAGCTTTTATCGAAAGATAAAATCAGAAAAAAAACCAGAAATACACACATAATGATTTCATGGTCCCAACTTTTTAAAATTTTAATTAAGCCAAAGTCTGGTTCCAGTTCAAGTAAGTTCTAATTTTGACCTGAACCATAGAACATATTAACATCAATGGTAAAATGTAGCACTAATTTCTGTAATAAATATATTTATTTTGACGTTTACTTGTTGTATAGTTGTTTGCTCTTAATTACTGTTTTGCCTTATGAAAACTTGGTGGGTCTACCCGTAAAGGGAAACAACTCTAAATTGTCTTTTTTTTTCAAATGAAAAGCTGATTTCTAGAAAGGGCTTTTACATGTGTGTCAGGTGTGAAACAATTTGATTGTTGGCTGTCCCTTTTGAATGACCATCAATGACCCCTATTGAAGTCGGCTTTTTCTAACCAAGTATTTTTATATAAGTTTCTAACCAAGTATTTCTATAAAAGTTTCCTTTATTTATATCCTGTTTTAGACTTTTATCAACATGGGCATTTGATAATTTACAAAGATTTTCATATTTTTTACATTTCAACCCAATTTTTAGACTGTGCCATTGAGGACGCTTCACTAACATTTCTTACTAATTGCTCTGGTATCTTCTATAATGCAGAATACTGTAACAACAATGGATACAATTGATGGCTATAGCTCAGATTCCCTTAGGTCTGGTGAGCTAAAACCATATCCCTTCACTGTCAGACAGCTGACTAATGTACCTACCTTGGTTTTTATCAGAGTATCTGGATCTGTGATTTCCTGTGACATTTCTTGATTTAACTTTTCACTGTTTCCTCTCATGTCCATTTCAATCTTGGCTTTTGGTGACGATTTGAAGTAATCTGCTGGCAAGGATGATGGATCACTAAAAAATAATGTATAAATATCAAATTAAACAGTTCTATTACATTTCATACTTTAATATTAGTTAAGTGAAGGAACTGAAAGGTCTTCACAAACTGTTGAAATAATCCCACAATAATTCTTTGTCAAATAATAATTTTTGAAATCCAAAAATTCAGAGATTTTAACCAAAAATCCAGTAAGTATCTCCATTAACTTTGATTGTGAAGTGTTTGGAAGTTCAGCTGTGTTTACTCCTTGTCATAGATTTTTCTCAGTCAATAACAATAACTATTCCTAAGTATTTCTAGTTGAGATGTTCTGCCCCAGAGCTTAAATCTGCTTCCACTGTTTGTGTATTTATAATAAACATATCCCTGATATTATAGCAGTCAAAACATCCCAAATGCCAAAATAAACAAAAGCTTTATTTAGCATGGGGCAATGAAAACAAATCATGGTAAACTTGTGCAATTCTATAAGTTATACCTTGTCGTATTGAAATTTAACAATAAACCCAGGAAGTATTTCAAACAAGTTTTTTTTATCTTTTTCAAAAGTAAGATATAATGCTACAAAATATTAACAGTATATACAAATAGGGAAGTTTTATGTTCAGTATGATCAAATCTTAGATTGTTCCCATTTATTGATATGTGGCAGATTAAAAGGTTTGGATACCCACACATAGAACATCTGAGGTCCATGACAAATCACAATTATAACCCTTTCCTTGTGGAACCCAGCATTAATTAAACAAAACTTGGATCTTCAATCTGAAGAAGTGAAACAACCGATTTATTCCATTTAACGATGTTGTTTGTTTACTATTCCTGAATAGTGTGCATCATTTGAGGGTAATACATTTGTGACATCATAAGAGATACTTTCATGTCATCACATAAATCTGCATGTGATTTTGCCACTTTAAATGATTGCTTGGAAACACCTAGGATGGTGTACATCCAAGTCTGCTTTATTGCATCACCTTTTTGGTAACCATGACAACTGGACAAGTGATGTGAAAATTGCAGAATTAGGAAAACAGTCAATCAACTTTTTATAAGGACATGTTTGTTTCCATGACATCAAACATGTAACACTGAGTTTTTCTTTTTTAATGTATACAGTTAAACTTGAGAGGTCACCTTTGGGAATGTTTAAGACAAGTGACCAAGTTTATTACTGATGAAATCTAAAACAATTGGGCAAGGAAAAGTTGGACTTGACAATCAAGTGGCGGTTTAATAAATTTAATAAAGGCAACAACTAAGGCATATTTGACTGTATTTGATCATCTGTTGCAATATATACAAATAATTAAAATTGTAAAGAATGATAATAAAAAAAGTTGACAGAAGTTGCATATCTTACCAATATTAACAGTCAATCATGTAAAAAGTTGTGAATTCACGATAAATCCAAACAGCGTCGTGTCCATTAGTCCCTTATACTACCTTGTTTGAGTATAATAAAGACAATGAGACAATGGAATGTGTGATGGACAGATAATACCAGGATTTAACGGAATAATAACCGATTAAATATAATGTCCTAATGACCAACAGGAATGTCTAAATTGTCCAAAACAATTTTACTGCCATATTCACCTAGTTCATATTTTCTTTCAATTCTACCAACATGACAAAAAACAGGATTTTGAAAGTTTTGGTTCAATTCCCTATTTTTAAAAAACTGAATGATGACCCTATGTGCCCCGTGGTTAACATGTCAGAAACTGTATGTATGTTTGGTCATGTATAACAGGTTAAGTCCACCTAATTAAGTACTGTACCATAAAAACATGTAAATATTATAAATCTACCCATTAATCTATCTAATGACCAATTTTCCATTATAATCACATAAAGTATAAAGGACTGTTTAAATTTATAGTTTTAGTAAATACTTAAGTTTTACATAACTTTTCAAGTAAAACCAGATAAAGGTCGAAGGTCCCCTTATATTTATTGAAATTGCTTTTGCAAGCCCTTCCCCCTTTAGAAAAGGTATGGATCCCGGTGACTTTTGCACTCCATTTGTAAATACTAGCTGATTAGCTATCTTCAGCTAAACAGAGCAGAAAATAAAGGCATTCCAACAGTTGATTTCCCGCATTATTCGTAAAGTGTTAAGTTCTCCTCATAGGCGAACAAGTAACAAAATGACAAATGTATGGCGTAGACACATACATATCCACCATGTCCAATAATCATGTAACATATTTTTGGGACTTTGTCTGTGGAGACTATATGACTAATCTTGTCATTTTTCACATAGGTTTATAATGAGAAAAGCAAGCATGCAAAAAAAGTTTAGTCTTATAGTCCAAAAAATAGGGTTCTTCTAAGTTTAGTTAGAGGCTACAGAATCATACAAGGTTTGCCATTGAGTAAAATTTTCTCATATCTGACTGAATTAAGTTGTAGTGTGTCAATAAAGCCTTACAGTACAATATACCCTCATACTTACATAGGAGATTGTTCTTCTTTCTTTTCTAATGGTTTATCTTCTTTAACACAGGAAGACTGAGGAGAGTGATTTGGAGAACGATTTAGACGAACAGGCTCATTCAAGGAAAACAGTCCATTCATGAAATCCATTCTGGCTTTATTGTCTACTTGTAGCACCTGTTTTAATGATTCATCTTTCTTGACTAATTCAGACACTTTTTCATCACAATCTAATTCTTCCTGCGACCTCTGTCGAACGTGACCCGATTCCTGGTCTTTAGCACTATATGGAGACTTGTGATCAGAGTCAGATGAACGTTTCCTTTCATGGGAATGCCGTTCATGATTTGAAGTGAAAGACTTATGGGATTTTGAATTGTTATTGTCATGTTCACTACCTCTAATATGGTGATACGAATGATTTGGGTCACCAGAACTACTCCTAACATGGTGATATGAATGATTTTTGTCACTTGAACTACCTTTTCCATGGTTATAACTTTGGTCACCAGAACCACCTCTAGCATGGTGATATGGATGACTTCTGTCACTAGAATTATGTGAGGAAACATGAGAGTTTTGTTGTTCACGTAGAGGTGATTGCATATCACCATTTAAGTTTGAATGATTTTTTACTTTATCCTGACTATTATCAGGACCAAAGTGTCCAATGTTATGTATTTTATTCCTCTCTGGTGGAAATGATGTTCGCCTTGGAGAGGAATATTTTGAAGGATCATTATCCAGCGAAAGTCTTGACGATCCCTCATGAACACTGTCATTAAAACTGCTTTTGGATTCACTAAGTTGTGAATTATCGTAACTGAATTTCCTAGGCTCAAATCCTTCCTCTTTCTGCTCTAAGTTTGATCTCGAATTGTTTATATTTCCTGGAGCTCTTGGAATTAGTTTTGGAGAATTATATCGATCCGTGTGCCTGTTAGGTGTAGATTTTTTCTCATAATTAGAAGTTAAATCTCGAACTGATGGTCTCTCTGCTTTGTCCGCAGAATGGCTATGAGAATTATCACTTGATGCTATA
Organism: Geukensia demissa; assembly: GCA_034783895.1. Lineage (NCBI taxonomy): Eukaryota > Metazoa > Mollusca > Bivalvia > Mytilida > Mytilidae > Geukensia > Geukensia demissa. The sequence goes on along the minus strand of JARWCS010338623.1, from coordinate 13,908 downwards.
AAAGGTCGTGGGGTCATTAAAGCACTGGCACTGATAGAATTACCAAGAGGTCTTTGTTGTATATGATTCTTTTCGAGTGGTTTTGCCACTGATTTTACAACATGAGGATTAACATGACTCTCGGCAGCAGTGAATCGTGGAACATGACCATCACTGTCATGCTCACTTGATGAGGTTTCTGATTGGCTGTTTGATGGTTGCCATGCCTGCTGAAGTAGACGTTTCCGTGGTGGTTTCTGGATGTCCTTCACCTTGTTATTGTTAGTTTCAGTCTGAAGTTTATTGACATCCCCAGTGGTTGAGGATCGTTTGTATGTGCCAATTTGGCGAGTGTCCCCTTTACTTTTGTGTGCTAAATATGAGTCATCTGAGAATCTGAAATGACCAGAAAAAAAGATTATGCAACATTTGACATTTTATGATTTGCAATCAATAAGATAGAAGGACCATATCAATGATTATTTTACTTTTTGTAAACTTGTCCAAAGAAACTGGAATCATGTTTTTGCCAACTTGTAGTGGAATATAATATCATTATATTATATTTCTCTTTGTTTGAACAAATTTTGGCTGTTGAATAAAAAACTAGAAATTTCAGGTTGTATTCTAAAGGAAGTCCAGTCTGTTCCACTACTTGCAGCTTTACATTGTGAAATACTTGGCACTGATTCCTCCTGATGTCTGTATCTAGCCGTTACACTACCATACAACACAATCACTATGTTAAACAGTTCTTTTAATGTTCAACATTATAATTAACAGATCAATCTCCTGCTGTGTTGCCAGAATCCTTAACTGTAGATTTTTGTCATCTTTACATTTTGGATGACTGTCTCATAGACAATAAAACCACATCTAATATTTCAATATTTACTTAGAATACTGTATGAAAGCAAACCTACATGTATGTCTATTTTGTCCAGAAAATACATTTTCAATGCTAGGTGTCCCATAATGCCACAAGAAATATGTTTATATATTTAATGGTCTGCATAATGAATGGTAATGATCAACTAATATGGAATGTGTCACAAAATTCTGTTTGTAATTATGGTAATAAAAAAACACATTTCTCATCTCAAGGTTTCTAAAGAATAAATTGTGTCAAATTTCCTAAGAGGTTCCAATCTCAGTGTAACTCAAGAAAATCAGAAAAAATAATGTGGTAAAGGTATTTAAACTGTTATACCAAAATTCTCTATTATCCCCTAACAAAATCAGAATGGAATAAGGGCCTTGGCTTAGGTGTAATTTCCTCAAGAATAAGGATTAGAGAATTTGCTGTGGATTCCCTATGATCCATCACTTTATTAACATCATGTTTTTGGTGAAAATAGCCCTTATTTTGGCTTTAGGACTCCTCAAAAGATCAATTATTTTTTGCACAGTGTTTTCTGAGACATATCTAAATGGATTATGATGAAAATGTAAAGTGGTGAGAGTCTGAATTGTTTAATTAGCCAAAAATTAGAAAATTTTCAGGAATAATGACAAATTTTAATACAATGTTAAGTGTATACAACCTCCAGGTATGTTAGCTGAATGTTACTATTTACAATATATAGAATTATTTACATTAAATCTTTTTCTCATCTAGTTAACATCAAATTACATTGGGCCCTCAAGGTTCAAGTGGGTTATCTCCCCTTATCTTCATTATATATGTATATATTTATAAAAATAGGAAATAAGGTCTTTTGGCATTTTTACTTCTTTTTAAAAGTATGAATAAATTACAAAACATTTTTTTAGATGTGAGTTGTACTGAATTTTGCTATTAGATAATGAAATTACATAGTTAAAATTCTAATTAATTTTCATGAATCAATTGCATATATATATTTAATACAACCAAAGAAAGTATGCCTACTTTTTTCAAGCCAAACAGGGAACCATGCAGACTTACTTTAATCCCCAGCGTTGATACCTGGCATACATAACCATTTCCTAAAGTTATCCTTTGTTTTTTATTATACTACATAAAACATCACAACTCCTCCGAAAAGTTAATTATTCTTTTGTCACATGGAATTAGACTATCACCTTGGTAATGTTACAAATTGGCGGGCTGATATTTTGATTAATGTGTACCCAGATAGTCATCCAATCGTCACATACTGAGGTCACATGTATATATATCCTAAGGACATACAAATTCCATTCAAATTTCCTGACCAATACACTGATACATACATCACCAAACTATTATCAAACAATTTTACACCTGGTGGAAATTGATTAGAGTCAGGATTTCACCTTTGGTTTTTCACCTGTGTAAATGCTGCATTTGTATGCATAATCCATCTTTAGGTCCTGATGTTACCCAGATAAACCGTCCCCAAACAAAGAATAATACAACATGAGTCACAGATGTAATAATTCTCTTATAAACTTTCATTTTTATTACAGAATTTAGGAATCCTTTTATAAAACTTGCTGCAGAATGTCACCACAGAAATAAGACAAACTATAAAATAAAGATCACTGTCCCAATATTTATCTAGGTTTAATGGTTATAAAGTTCACATAACCTAGTAATCTATCACATTCTTACATTCTGTAAAATCACTGTTTAATGAGGAATGTGGCCTGACACAATAAAATCCAAAAAATATTCTACAGTCTTTAACATCTTCCCAAGCTTAACAGATGCTGCTTCTGAAGGTTATAATTAATTTAAACTAGCATCTTATAAAATTCTAAAATGAGCATAAAATCACTAAATTGCTAAGCACTGAAAAACACAAAACATCAAACAGATGAAAACTCCTGGGTGAAAAAACACATGTTCTAAAGTTAGTAGGTAACTTTTTCAGAGAGTGTGTGGTAATCCCAGGGTCTCTATCCTCTAATCAGAACATCTGACCATTAACAAACATTTAGTAATCCTGTTATCAAGTTAAAATTTTATTTATTTTCTTCACACAGTGTGTATGTTTTTATATCTCCACATCTGTGTCCAGTTATATCAGTGGGAGCACCTGTTACAGAAATGCCACTGACCTCCAGCCATTGATTCATCCCCCAAAGGAGATAGTTCTACCAGCCAGATTTTATAATTGAAGAATAAATATGTGAAATAAATATCCAAAAAAACCAGCATTATATTTTGGTATCTTGTTAAATGTTATGTAGCTCCAATACATTAACCATCTGGTAGTAATTACTACAGACAGATAAAAGGGGGATGTGTATTGGGTGTCCTAATTAATTAATGTAATCACAAGAAACAGGTGCCCTGGCTCTGACCCCTATCTGGACAATAAATTTTAGAACTTATAATGAGAAATTGTGTGTTTATATCATATTATTTTATTTGTTTACATCATATTATAACCTAATTATAAAGCATAGCATTGGAATGAATTCTATCTTCAACATTCTATTCATAAATTGAAAGAAAAAAAAACAAAAAAATATTTTCTTCTAGATTACTGTCCAAAAGTTACTTCTGTAAGGAATGAAAAAATAACCAGCACATTATCAAATGTCTTAAAATAGAAGGGAATGTGCAGATAAGTAAACAGATATGTCTTATGTAAACATTAACTAGGTGGAATCACATCTGTTACAACATCAAAGTTTATTTTATCATGAGTTATCTCCCATGTATTTATTTAAAGTGTAAGTGAAAATGAGTTGTCTCCCTTAGAACATGTTATCATTATTTTGGTATTAACCAGTAGAGTTTTAAAATTGATGTATGTATTCGAACTGAAACTTACCCATCTTGATGCTGATCTGCATCTTCTAAGATTTCTGGAGGAGGAGGAGGTAACTCTGGATCAATCTCAACATCTTCCTTAAAAGGTGTGGGTGGTGGAGGTGGATCTGGCGAACCAATCTGTCGTAACACTGATGGAGGACTCTGTCGAGGACTTCCGTGTGGATGTCGTGGTGGTGGTGGACTATGTTGTGGACTGGGTCGGTGATGTCGACTCTCACTAATTTTCTCATTATTAATGTCATAACTGGAAGATGATGGACTCTGCTGGTGTGATGACGCAGGAGATATATTTTTGACTTGAGATGTTGGTTGCGTAAAACTTGCTGAAAATGTCTGTGATTGCGACGAAACCTGAGGCGACATTTTTGGACTTTCCTGCGAAACTGACGATGAAGGTGAGTGTGCAGTTAGAGGTGAAGTCGCCTCAAAAGATTTAACTTCAGGTTTGGGAAATGACTGAGTGATGTGTGTCTGTGTCTTTGATGAGAGATACACCATAGATGCTGATTGCTGTTCTGAAAATCGTCTTGAAAAGTTGCGTAATTTTTGGACATAATTTTCATGAGATTCTTCTTGTACCGGTTGGAACTGCTGTTGGTTGTGCCGTGGAGGTAATAGTTGCGAGTCAGACTGTGATGCCTCTTTGTTACGATAATTCCTTGGTGGAAGTTCTGGCGGATTGTCTTCCTCAGTTGGTGGCGGTGGTGGTGGTTTCCTGTACCCAGAATGCTCTTGCATCAAGTTCTGGTAAATGTTTGATGAACCCATTCTAGGGCTGCAAAAGAGAACAAATAGTTCTTAAAATTCCTAGTCAGATGAAAACGTTTACAAAATTATTTATGCAATCTTTTTCACAAATTTAAATGTTATTCCTCAAGTAAATATTAAGTTTGGAACTGATTCAAAGGCAGTCTGTTGATTCACAGAGTTCTTCAAACGATTTATTGGTAATAGAAATCCTAACAAGTGTGAAATTAGCAGCTAACAGTAAAATAGGATGACTCAATGCTGAAGTGGACATATTGAATTTTCCTGACAATATCTAATCTTTTTCTACTCATTTAAGCAATACTGAATCACAATGCCATCCCATTTAAAAGTGCATCGACTCTTCTACTCTACAACTGCAAATTGCCAAAAAAAATTAAGGGCACATATATAGTAAAATTCTAGCTCATCAAATTTTCACCTATAAATATGGCTGTTTTTATTTACTTATTTATATTTTTCCTAGTTAAAAATTTGTAATAAAAAATTACTAGTATGTATTTTGTTCAGATATCCTACTAATCAAACTAATTCACCATCATAAATTGACCACATATTACAACACTATGGACCCTGATACATTAATTCACACCACTAATTAAACACAAGTTCACCAATAAATCTGACATGTGACAAAACATAAAAATAAAACAATACCATGATGTCATTATATAGGAATTCATTCCACTAAATTACAGAATCCTTTCTTTTTATAACCCATGCTAGCAATTCCCAGCAACAAAAAATAAAGCACTAAAATATGATATTTTGAATTTATCAGAAGCAAAATATTAAACAATGCTTTGTTGGTGGACCCCTAAACAGTAAATTATTGACATTTTCTCATATATACCTGTGGTTTAAATTATGCAACAGTAATCTCCAGGAGTATAATCCAATAATCCACCCCTCCCAATAATCTAACAATAAACCATACACTCACTACACATCAATTCTAGATAAACCACAGAAATTTATTCCTGCTAGTACTTCCTCAGTTATATCAATATTTAACTTATTCACAATAAATGACTCACACTTAGATTAAAATTTAGTTTTATCAGAGTTATCTCCCTGAATATCCCCTTTGTTTCTACTCACTATTAATTAATCCATACGATATTTATTTTTACTGTTTTGCAAAAACAACAAACACACAGACTGACATAGTAGATACTTCCAAAGCTATAGATTAGGTTAATGCACATTTTATATAAATGATACTGCACAAATCCACATTTTTGCCATACCAATATAGTCCAGTTCATTTCAAGCAGAAAATATACAGCCCATTTATCTATAGAATTAAAATGCTTGTCTTCTCTCAGACACTTGAAAAATGTCTTTTAATCCATTGAATTATTCAGTTGAGGACATTTTTTATAGAAGTCAACAAAGCAGAAGTCAGGGAAGATAGTTTGTTGTGGCTGGGTCAGTTGACGGTCATATGATAAATTAATTTATAAATCCAGAGAATGGAATGTAGTGTTGATCCCTCTGGGCCCAGATTGTTTTCAGTCTATTTATACATTAAAGGAAAATTTCAATGCAAAGAAAAACAGATGGCAACTACTTTATCATTTTGCATCTAATATTAGCAAAAATTAATTACAAATAAAGGATTTATTTTAAAAATCAACTTAATGTCATTTTCAGGTAAGGCAAACATCTTGTTTCATTGGTGAAACAAATCTCTGAAACATTTGTTGTTAATAAATAAGTCTTTCTTATTGTGTATTTTCCTCTTCTGGTGATTTGGCCTTTTCTAATTCCTTCTAAATAAGCATATGAACATCAACAAAATGAGTTCTTTATAATTTATAATTTAAAGTAAAAACTTGTCCTACTGAATACAGTAGTTAGACATGAAATTTAGAATGTGTATTAAATGGTAATAAACATCTATTGGGTGAAGATATGTTTATTGTAATCAGACTTTGGAATGTTGATGGATTACCAATTTAAATCTGACTTGAGGAGACTTTAAACTTCAAACACAAACATCCTGAAGGGTGTAAACTTTACATTGAAGACACTGTTGGTATAAACTTTGGTCAAATGCTCAAGTTTGGCTAAAAATCTAAAACTTTAATTCCTAGACCAAAAGAAGAGATTTCTAGACATCTTTATGGACAGTATAAACTACTTGTTATCCTGTGTATTTCATCATGGTCTCCCCTAGGGGTTAAATGTATCAATCATATACCTGTTTTCCAGGGATATAAATTTTTCTATATTCTTTTGAAGTCTATTTGTAGCTCTCTCAAGTATTGGGTTTTTTATCAAGTATTTTACAAATTAATATATTTGTTATAATAAATTTGAATAATATATATTTCACAATCTATTGTTGATATTTTGCATCTGCTTCTTGTAGCAGTGCTGGGATATAGTGTTAATATTTTGTCATTCAAAACAAAAACAAAAAAAAACTTTTGCAGGGTAAAAGTTCAATGGATTGGGTATGTTGAGGATGATTCACAACTAGGGGCTGTATTATGGACCTTTGATAGTCCTAATGACAGAGGATTTTCTTCTTAAAATGTTTGAAGACAGTGAGCTGGTGTCTGATGATTCTTTCATTTTAAAGGAGTTACAGCTCTAAACTCAAACGCTGTTTTTTGTAATAATGAGTTAAAGCTCACTACTTCTTGATTGGTGTATCATTTCTAATTGGTTTACAGGTAGAGTGACCTTCATGTTCCACATAATCCTTTTCTTTTTGTATTGCTACATAAACAAATTCATTTGATAATTTTTTTAAAGAATCAAACAATTTATAATTACTGGAATTAAATAACAAATAACTTACCCAAACTGATAGGTCCTTACATATGACATATCCAACATTTTTTTTAAAAATCTACGGATATTAGCCAAAACAATGTTAATTAATGTACCATCCAATCACACATCAATCCATATTCATTTCTTTTCTAAAATTTGATCTATCCAAGTCCAAAAAAATAACAAACAGCTCATGATACAAATATCCTTTTAACTGGTAAGGTGACCCATATCAAGTCTAACCTTTTGGACATGGCCCAATTTTACATGTATGTGTCATGTAGCCAGTACCTGGAGACATCTCAGATGTTTTATAATATTTACTGTATACATTAGAATTTAATATGAACAATAGAAAGTAGTTACTTTGAAGTAAGCCTAAATGAATAGAGAGTTATTATATAGAGTTAATTAATAGGATTATAGGAGATTATTGACCAACCCACACTATGGGAAACACCAGACCATGTGACTTTACAAAATGGTTGTAATAACTTAATAATAGATAATTAATATGCACCCTACTACCCAAGTCTGTATACAGAACGATAATATTTATACTTGTGTTGGAAATACTTATACTTTATGGTAACCATACAGATTAACATAGTACTCAGTTCACTTGTATTAAAGCTTTGAATCCATCCACTTGGCAGTGCATGAGACATAAAACAAAAGGGGAGCTTAACCCACACAACAACATGACCTGACATTATGCTGACACCTTACAGAATGGCATTAGCTCAAATATACATGGGATATTTGTAGATTAACTTTGTACTTAGTCAACTTTGGTTCTGTGCACATTTTTTTAGAACTTTACAGGTTGTGACACAACACAAGACATTATAGCTCTTTGAAATCAGCTGATATACAATGTCAGGACATTTTTACAAACAACTTCCTGGACTACTGTAAAATAAGCAGGATCAGTAAGAACACCACTGTCAGCTGATATAGTCTCCATTACACCTACCTTTCAACCAAAGGAAAATTCTTCATGGAATGTCACAGACCTAACTGACCAAACAAATCATGTCCAAATACATTAAAATCCATTGAAAAATCACCATATGAACAAAAAATTGTCACCATATCATAATGACAATTAGAAATCAATATAGGTAAAACTCATTAAATATTCATTAATGACTAATATACAGGTATAATGTGTATTCTTCACTTAATCACCAGGTAAATATTTTAACTCTATCAATCAGGTCAGAGCAGTTTTTTAAACATATTTCCTCAACATATGTAACAGATAATAATATCCAAATAGCATTGTAATATATTAGGACTGTCAGGGGTCCTGTGTCCAAAAGTGGCAGTCCAACAGCAAGAAGATGTACAGTCATGGGCAGACGAAATACCTCTGAAGTTGCAAAAATAGATGAGGGGGCTGGAACATAATTCTGAAAGTAGGTTAACGGCGACAAGTCAAATGATTATTACTTAAATAAAACAAACAAGACCAATACATATCACCATGGAAATATGCTACTTAATCTGACAACAGGTTGTGAAACCAGTGAAAATGACACATATCTACTTTTTAAACCAGCAACTGTAAGTTTGTGATAAACTTATACAATTACATCTTTATCTATTGACTGACATTATATATATTTCTGTCATACAGGACACTAAACAATGACTCAGCCATCAGAAATATATCTCTGGAACATCAAAGAGGCCATCTGTATAAACTTTCTATCAAAAAATAATATAACCATTAAATGTCCATGTTAGTACCAGTGTTTACAAGGTTTTTTGGCTCTGCCAGCAAATAACTTCCCACCATGTTCCTTAAGCGAACCACATTCTTAATTTATTTTATTCTGTTTATATAAGTTATATAGCTGGGTAGACTGAGTAATACCTCACAATACACTGGACCTTGACATATATCCAGTAAGATAATAGATATAGATAGGTATGCCTCCCTAATACATCAAATGTCTACTACATGTATCCTGTCACCATATCCATCATATAATAATACATGTATCTCAAGTCTCAACAATTCAGCTATACAAAATACTTCAAGATACTTGTGTGTATACATATTTTGTCTTTCCAGGAATAAATGTCTAACTTGGACTTAATTTATTAAAGATATCAAAATTATAATTCCAGGAATTATATCACACATAGGCTGTTTTAGTTTTCCTTATCCATAAAAGTAATTCAAAGATACCAAAGGAGAAGACATGTTCTTCTTGTCTGAACAATGCTGGCAAATTCCTTAGCCCATTAATCCTCAATCATTTCTGAGACAACACATATTCTTGGTTTATTATGGTAATAAGTAAGAGAATATGATAATCTTCCCTATTTATATTTATTTACACCAATAAATCTGTTATCAGTTTCCAGATCTTTGATGTCTCACCTGTCCCCCAGGTAAGATTGTCACCTTGTTGATTTCCTCATTAACTTTTCAGGTAACATCAGAAAACCACAGTTGTTTCCTCACTACTTATCAGGGTAATGGCTGAATCATGTTACACCTCTGATGACCAGATAACTGACCACAACTGACCAATTATGTGGAATTTATGTCAATTTTTCCTATGACTGGATGAAATTACATTTTCTCCAATTGAGACTCAGAACTGGAATAAGCAATACACAGCCACATGATTTAGAAAGCAATAACCAAATACAGATCCAAAGAGAAATACAAAACCATACAAATCAAGAGAGCAATACACAGCCACAGTGTCAAAATGCAATACACAGTCAACCATATAATGCTAGAAAGCAATACACAACTATACAGCATCAGAATGCAATACACAATGAACAAAGACAGAAAGCAACCCATAGTCATACAGAGACAAAAGGCCATACAAAATCGACCAAATTGGGCCAGAAAGCAATTTACAAATATACAACTGTGACAAAGTCAGAAAGCAATACACAACCACCAAAACAGGGTCAGAAAGCAACACACACCCACCAAACAGAGTCAGAAGATATTAAACAACCATACAGAGTCAGAATGCAATATTCAGTCAACCATTTAGTGCCAGACAGCAATAAACAACCATACAGATCCAGAAAGCAATACACAAAAAGCAAACACAGCCACAGAATATCAAAATGCAACACACGCAGTGAACCATATAGTGTCAGAAAGCAATACACAACTATATAGAGTCAGAATGCAATACACAACATCTGAAGACAGAAAGCAACACACAGTCATACAGAGACAGAAGGCTATACAAAATCAACCATATTGGGCCAGAAAGCAATATATAAATATACAACTGTGACAGTTGAGGCAAAAAACAATACACCCACCAAACAGAGTCAGAAGTTGATAAAAAACAACCCGAATGCAATAAACAGTCAACCATACCAATATGTTAAAATACAGAGTCAGAATGTAATACAAAACCATTAAATGCAAATGTGCAACACTTATTAATTTCACAGACATATACATGTTTATTATCATTCAATAACAGCTTTAGAGCAAAATTCTGTAGTATGGAACAATATGTATTGAGCTCCTATTCCACCTTGTCGATCCGAACATTCCTGAAACACTGTTCCCACATTGAGCCCCTATTCCCTCCTGGTCGATCCATACATTTCTGGAATATTATCCCTCACTGAGCCCCTATTCCTCCTGGTCAATGCAGACAATTCTGGAATATCATCCCTCATTGAGCCCCTATTCCCTCCTGGTCAATCCACACATTTCTGGAATATTATCCCTCATTGAGCCCCTATTCCCTCCTGGTCAATCCACTCATTTCTGGAATATTATCCCTCAATGAGCCCCTATTCCTCCTAGTCGATCCAGACATTCCTGGAATATTTGTATCAGCAGCTGAGGATTTTACCTGAGACATCAAGGTAAACTTGTCACATTAAATAATTTGATTCAGTATTGATTATCATATCATACTCCAATAAATAATGGCATGGCATCCTGGTACACTATCATAAAGTCCAAACATGATCGAAGCACAAAAGTTGCAATCTAGAAAACTGATTTATCATATGATCAAAGATAATAAGCTTCAAGGTGGGTAAGGAAAATCAGAATTACCAAACCTGGAAGTATAAAATAGACTGGAATCATTTGAAAATGCTTTAAAAATCTATGGTCAAGAGTCTGCCAGTAGAGATCTGATGAAGGAAACAGGCTCTAAATACTCCTAAACAGATTTGTATTAGCCATTCTAAGAGTAAATGGTGAAAGCTTTAAATATTTACCTTTCAGATAAAAGGGCTGAATATACGGGAGGGGGTACTACAGACTATCCAGAAAAACATGGGCGGGGGTAATACTTTAGTTAGAGACAGAAAAAATGGCAATATTTTCTAGAAAGTTGAAATGTATTGGTTACCATGGTTATTGTAAGTATTCTGTTAAATGTTTAAAAAAAAATAAATAGCTTGTGAAAATATACAACACAGCATAATTTCTTTAAAAATGTATATGTTCAAACATAAATATATTTGACAGCCATGTAAAAAGAAATCTGGACAACCTGTGTGTGGTTTAAACATCAAAAACGTTCAATTTCTGACAAATATAGGTTAAAATATACCCTGAAGATCTATTCACCTGTCATTTATTTATCTAAATATTTTCCATCAACAAAATTTACTTTATGATAAATATTGTAAAGGTAGAATTAGATCAATTTCCCCTACATAATAGCTATGTATTGTTTACAGATCCTTATTACTTGTAAGGTAGACTCTAGATTTCATTCAGATTTTTAAACTAGACCAAAAAACCTAGCTGAACTGTTACAAAAACATTTCAGAAATTCTCCCGTCATCTAAGTTGAAATCAAAAACGACTTATTTGCTAAGACATGTACAAATGTATCTATATACAGTCAAAGATTGGAAAGTTGAACAAACGAGGGGTAACTTGAAAATGTTATATGGATAACAGACTGCTTATAAATAGAGTTTCAAAAACATTAAAACAATATAGAATGTCCTGAAGAAGAGGCTGGTGTTCCAGATAAACAAAGTTTGTCTAAATAGGGGTGGGAAGTTTTTAATGTCCTATGCTCTCAGTCGGATGGTAAATGTTTGTCTATATGACCGTTTTGACCATATTTATACAAATTTTGGGTTAAAACTGAAAGAAAGTCATAGGGAAACATCAATATGCCATGAAAGGAGCCATAAAAACAAACTTTTACATTGGAGCAGTCATGCAGCTATTTGTATGAAACACTACTACTTACTTTGTATGGTTTGGTTTAACAGAAATATAATCCATCATCAAATTCTAGTGCATGTAATTATATCCCGTGTCTATGTCAGAAAATCAAACCACTCTTACTGGATAATAATCCAGACAATGATACAACTACAGCTAAGAGGTCTAATTTTCACACGCATATATGAATTGTCCACTCTTCTAATGCAGTTTTTGTGTACTGTTAAATAATGCACTTCAGCAGACAGGAAATAGAACTTAAAACAGGAGTCAGATAGATCATGATCAAAAGTGTTGGTTAAACAATGGGAGGTTCCTTCCTCATAAACAGTCACTTACAGATGTTTTAATCCTCAAACCTGACAGTTTCTGATCTACTCATGACCTTTCAACCTCCTGCAGCAATCTGCTACAAATATTATTGTGCTATATATATGCACCAGGTTTTACAAACCATTAAATTCTGCAAGCCAATGCTAATTATTTCAGAATTTCTTGCTTGCAGTAGGTTAACCACTATAGGAGATGCAGAACAACAGACAACAGTCAGATTTTGTGAATAAAATTGGCAAAAATTTTTAAAAACAGCAAATCTACTTACAAATTAAGGGATTACTAATATCCACTGATTTTAGTGGACTTAACATCAAGATTAAAATTCCATTAAATCAGTTAATCAAGTGTTAAATTTGTGACCATTGAAAATTGCTGACTTTGGTTTAGGATTACCAGTTAACATGACACATTACAATGTACCCTCTTATTTAATAAGATAATCCCTTGACCTGACTGCTTTCTTTTGTTTATTTTTACTGACCACTTACTTAATCAGATCATTGTAAAATAGTAACAATTTTATAATAAATACTTTGTCTTATTTGTCAATGATAAGAGATCAGCAACTTCACCAGATCTCAAGTTACCACACGGCCAGGTGAAGTAACTTCATGTTAAATTTTATTCTTAAATAAATCACTCCGAAATAACAAAAGATCACTCAGAAATAACAAAAGATAACTATTCAGCATTTTGAAACAAGTTTATTAATGAATCTAGCAATTTTACCCACTTTATTTGTATATTGAAAAAGAATCAAAAGGCAATATGTGACCCTCATTTTCTGACAATGCTAGTACATTGTACAATATTTGTGCATTTTCCAGACTTTTTATTTTAAACATTAAATGACCAATTCTGCACAAACAATCAATTAGTGATTTAAGATTTAATATCTCTATCAGGAAAAAAGTAGTCAAAAAGTAAGACAGGGACCCAGTCATATTTTCACAGATAAACTGGTCCTTTAACAAGTTGCTAATCTCTTGTATTATGAGGGTGTTGATGGGGGGGTACCTTATTCTCTATTCTTTATTTTTTGGGGCACTTATTCTCAATTCAGTATAAAAATATCCTATTCTGT
>JARWCS010338612.1:0-11688 GCA_034783895.1 Geukensia demissa | reverse complement strand
CGTATTCGATGTCTTTATTATTACTTAAAATAGATGGATTTGAAACTGAAAATGCCAATGTTCTAGTAAAAGTATAATTTGGTGTTTCTATAATTATTTATTTACTGAAGTGATACTTGTTTTAATATTTTTGCAGTTGAATGCTATTTCAAGTTTATTTGAATTTGAGTATTTCATAAAAAATTCTGATTCTGGGTTCTGTTAGCATGGTTGGTTGGGGTAGTTTTATTCACTCAAATAGCAATTTGATTCTAAGGACATTTTTCTAAATTTCTGCCTATGCTTAGATTTTGGGAAGACGTCCTTATGTCTCTCCTTGTGTTGTAATAAAGATGGATTAAATGGTCTATTCCACGTATATCCAGGAGTGGGCTAGTTGGTAATTTTGACTAAGCTGTGCCCAGTCAGATGAAATGGTACAGTTTGTTCTGGAACAAGTAAAGTTTGATAATTTTGTGTGTGAACAGGGTGTCCCTTATTCACATTTTGTTTCCTATTGGAATTGTTTGGAGTACAAGATAGAGTGGGTATACTCTCCCGAGTCTTTGGTGCTGATGTGGTTTGATATTGATTTATGGGAATATTATCTCTCCTATTCACATGTTGTTTCACAACTGGACCAGGACTATTATAAACAGAACCACAATCGGTCTGGTGTTGTATGTTGTAAGCAGGGTGTCCCTTGTTCATAGTTTGTGTGCTGGAGTGTTGAACAGTTGAATTCTCCATGGAAACCAAAGCATGATAAGAAACTGATTGAGTCCCAGTAAGATGTACTACTCAAGGTATTATTAACAGGAGGAGGTGCATATTGTTAGCAAATTGAAATATTGGATATTGGAGCCTTTTCCTGCATTTCACATATTTGGATGTTTGTTCATTTTCATCATATGCTGTTTGGTATTGTCTACAGCATGACTATGAACAGGGCTTCCCTTTTTCACATAGTAAACCTCCACAATTACTTGAAGCAGTAGATATGTTAAATTATTATTGTAAAATTGTTATGATATTGAAAATGTTTGGGTGATTTAGGTATACTCACAAACATGTTTAACCAAGCCACGTACTTTATGTGCCTGTCCAAAAACAGGAACCTGTAATTCAGGGGATGTCACTGTTTTTATGTTTAAATTTTACCTGTATACTTATCTGGCTGATAGTTTGATTACCTCATTTTATATTTTCTTTGCCTTTTACAGCTTGCTGTAAGATGTGGATATGTCATGTATGTGTCCATTATTGAAGGCTTTAGGACAACCTGAAGATGTTTGTAATTTACAAATTTTGGATAGCTATTTCATGGACAATCATACAACATCTTTTTCCATAAAAAATGGGACTTAATTAAAAATTTACTCAGCAAACATTAGTACATATATATTATGATTATTATGAATTAGTTTGTTGAAAATCTGAAGGTAGACCCAAAATTATTTGGTTTTTTATTTTACTTTTTAAATGGCATTCAATTCATTGACAATCACACCACATTTACCATTGCTGTATTTTTTTCTTCATTTAAATAAATACATAAACAATAAAGAGGTAAACTAAGCTAACGTTCCATAACAACAAACAATAAACATTAATGAGATTCCTCTATCATATAAACTCTCGAGATGTTACTTCATAATTAATACTCAGTCGGACTTGGGTGATAGAACTTAAATAGCTGGGACACCATGGATACCTCAAAGTCCTTTTTAATTGCAATCAACGTTACTTCACTCAAACAACCTCTTAGGTTAGGTGGTTCTTGTCACTTTGGTCTATGTGATTATGGTCTCTCACATGGGTATACTACACTGGACTTAAACTGATGAAAGAAGGAATTTACACTTTTAAAGATAAAACTTTGGAGGAAAAAAATTAATTTAAAAATACATTGATATTCTTGCCCTAAAGTTGAATGAATCAAGCATCTTTTAAAATTTGAGAATTTTTAATCATTTTTGTAGTTTTGCTCTCATTATTTAAAAGAAAGAATATGGAATATATGCCAGAAACACACAATCTACATCTTTTCTTGATTTTGTACTGCATAATTTCTTGTGAAGATGTTGGCTTAAGTTCATTGTTATTTATTAGGATTTATATCCTACTAAAGAAAGAACCATAATATTACTTTTATTGCTAAACACATACACATTTAAATGGGTTCTCAATGTCAAGGGAGGAGTCACCTTTCATGCTTATATTTTTAAAAATTTCACTTGTTCACAATGAGAATATATTTTACTAAAAGGAATTCGAAGATACCAAAGGGGCAGATCACTAAAAAGATAGATATTTTTCGTGGATCATCTTAAAAATTTTGAAATGGATGAATCACATCTGACAGGGTTGTCTCAAGATTTAATGCGATTTTTTTCTGACAATCCCATGTCAAGCTTATGGAAAAAGGCTGATGGTTGGATTGTAATTTTTGTTTTCTTTGTCTAAACATCGTCTGAAAACAGCCGAATATGACAGTGAACTCTCTCATACGATGATATAACCTAGAAAACATTGGACTGACATTTCTCGGTTTAGAATTAAAAACTCTTTTGCACCTTGTCCTTCTCAACAACTTCACATTAAAACATATTGCATCCTAACAATTGAAATGAGATTTTACTTACATACGACTGTTGTGTCTGACCATACAAACTATCATGACTATGTTTTTGATATATATGTACATGTACAATTGTACATTTAATGAAACCTGTGGTTGAAATCAAACTTCTTGTATCCAATAACTTAATATAACCACTCTATAATAAATGTACTGTACAAAGCTCCTAAGAAATATTCCATAAAATTATATGTTACCATATACAAAAATAAATCAAACATATGAAATACAGGTGCTTCTGTTAAACATTATATATAAAAATAGAAGATGTGGCACGATTGTTCATGAGACAGCCATTTGCATTCCACTCTTCAATTATATAAACAGATGCACTTGCTGCGTGATTTTTAAGATATAATTCAACAAAAAACTAGGCATATGACATATACAGAGGCTTCATAGAGGGAATAAAGTGGGACCTAATTACAACCTTACTCAAACAACGGTATATCACAATAAATAACCCATCTTAAACCTAAATACAATCAACACCTGTCAAAAGTTTCATATGAATTTTGGTACTCTCACCAATAATGTAAGCATATGTTTTTGTTTGAATGTGAATTTGACAGAAAAGGACAGTCATCTAAATTAATTTCTGATAAATTATCATTAAGGTACTTTTTTCAATTTTTCTCCAAAACAAATGAAGCATACCCTTCCTAATTTCTATATATGTTGCCAGGTATATCAGCTGACATTCCAGACCATAACATGGCTTCCTCCTGCAAATCATAATAAAAATATGCTACACAAAATCATAACCTATAAATAAATCCCAAAACTACAAATTAAGAAAAAAAGATTTTTAAAATTTCCTAAAGTTTTTATGAAACTTTTTTATTATATAAAATGAGATGTTTTGGAAGCACAGCATGTGAAGTGTTAGCAAATGAATATTTAGGTAAGTGTGAACACAGTGTTTTGCTGGACACAGTAATATAATTGAATCAGTGATCATTTTCACCCCTTAAATTCTCAAAACTTGGGGTTACTTTTTTGCATTGTACAAAAGGAACCATTTGGAAAACAACCTTTAAAAATATGATGAAAAATAAAGTTGTTCCATAAAATGACAAAGTTTGATTAGAGGCTGAAATGGTCTTAATTTTCAAGGATTCAAAGATTTAACTTCATGAGTTTCTTTTATGATCCCATTGAAAGAAAAAATGGCAATTTTAGAACCCATGATACCATAATAGGTACATTTATGACATCATTGAAAAGCTGAATCTGTGCGTATTCTTAAAAATAAGGTGAATTAGGCTTAATTTTGAATGGTCTATTGACCTTGAAACATCCAGTGCATGCGAGAACCAACAAGATAATTTTCCAAATAATACACATAAATGATTTGAACCTCTTACACAAATATTTACATGGTTATTGCTTGGCTCTTCGTTTCCAAGTACAAAAATGCTGTCATCATTGCTTAAATTGGCCAATCCAAATAATACACATAAATGATTTGAACCTCTTACACAAATATTTACATGGTTATTGCTTGGCTCTTTGTTTCCAAGTACAAAAATGCTGTCATCATTGCTTAAATTGGCCAATTTTTTGGCCAAATTTATATTTTTACCATTTTCTTCACTCAAAAGTTTGAATACCTTGCATTTACACTACCAAGCAGTGATTAAAAATAACAGTAAACAATTTGTTTACATGATGTTCTTCCCTTATTAAGTATTCAAGACAACTTAGTACACTGGAAAGAGAAAAGTCATTGCAGCAGAATAATGAAATAATTTTCCAGTGAACCAAGCAGTGATTTAAATAAGAGTTTGTTTACCCAGTCCAACAGCAGAATAAAGATATTGGCAGAGAGAAAATGTGTCCAGCAGTCACGGATGCCTAAAACATTGATTCAATTAATGTCTCAGCAAAAAAGAAGTAGGCATATAATGGACCTGAAAAGGGAGGACTTGTTACAACCTACCCTGATAATGCTTCAGACCAAATATCAAATAAATCGGACATACACAAATAGAGAAATCTTTGACAAAATCTTACAGTCAGGACATACAGACATAAGAACATATGAGGGTAAATCTTTATGCCATTGCCTAAATGCAGGAGGCATAAAAATAACTTTCCAGTTTAATGGGACAAATAATAAAATAATATATATTAAATAACAATAAATACTACAAAGTTTCAAATAAATCTATCTCTAACTGTTAAATGACAAAAAAAGGAATGTAAAACATCACAATAAACATCTATTTATAACAATTAAGTGTGTCTTAGTCAGCCATATTGTCTGTGAGATCCTTAAAACATCAACATTATATTCTCATAGATAAAATGGCCAGCTTACCTACCTGTTAACCCTATGAAAGCTCAAAGAGGGAGATCTCTCTCTTTCAAGCTTTTCTAAGAGGGTGTTTTTGGAAGAAAATCCAAGTACACAGATACAAAGATATAAATGCACTAATGATTTCTAATCAAAATTTGATTGGTGTGTCTCATGTGATAGCCTTTCTCAGAGAGGGAGATTGACCCAAAAAGAAGGAGGGTTAACAGGTATGAGCTTGCAGTTTTAAAAAGCATACATGCACCATGTAAAATATCATAAGACAACAACTCATAACAATATATATATCATAAGACAACAACCCATAACAATATATACATGTAATTATACAATGCCCAGCATTTGTAAAATATTAAATTCTTAAAAATAACTATGGGTCAAACTCGTTCTAATTCATGAATAAAATAAGGCATGGACTATTTTTCTTGCTGGAGGAGGGCTGAATTTTGTTAAATTTTCTTGCCCAGATTTAGAACTTTAAAAAATAATTTGACTGTAAAAACTGTGTTACAAAAAACATTTTGTAAATTTTTGTCAAAAACCTAATCGTACTAAGAAACAAATTTCAAACATTCATGAAATCAAATGATCCATGTGATGTGTGGTTTTTTATCTGACTTAATCAAACATAGCATGCTATTTACAAAAAATTAACATTTATCATTATAAACCTTCAGCCTGACTACTTTTAATCAAATGATAATTAACCTGTTCTTAATATATATATTAGATATACCAAAGTTATTGCTTTTTCATTATCTATTTCCTTCATTGTAAATAATAAAAATATCAATACATTTTAGTTATATTAGTAACGATGATCATATAAAATCACAAAAATAAAAATTTCATGAGTGGAAACAAAATAAAAATGTGCATAGAAATTCTAATATATAATAAAACTGCCATGCCATATCGTCAATGTGATTTTCTTACAAAGAACAAGGTGCGATAAGGCACTGAAATGGCCTAAATTTTTAACGATTTTTGAGATTACACTTCAGGCGTTACTTTCATGTTTGCATAAAAGTTGAGATTACATTGACAGAAAAAAATGGCAATTTTAAAGCCCTGACAATTATGAAGTCACCAAAAAGTCAAATCTGTGTGTTTTCTTTACAATACAGTGAATTTAGCTTATTTTAATTTTTTTTTATCCAGAAATATCGAGCGCATGCGAGAACCAACTAGATAATTTTACAACTTATATATTTAAATGAATTTTACCTCTCATATAAATATTTACTTGGTTCTTGTACTCTATGTTTCCTAGTACAAAAATGCTGTCAAAATTGCACAAATTGGCCCATTCTTTGCAAAAAAGTCATATATGTCCAATGTTATACACTTAAAATCTCAAACACTTTGCCTTTCTATTCGAAAAATAACCCTGTTTTGATTGATTACACAACTCAGAAATATTTCAAGAACAAAATTGTGTTAATTCAAAAAAAGTTTATTTTTTAGGCCAAATAGAGCCCTAACCACACCTACTCCTGTATTACAACTTTCTTTCTTCTTATCAATGCAATTCACTCTCCATATCAGCCCAGGTATTATCCTGTGACTTCTATTTGGCCTGAACAGACAAATAAAATATACTTTTTAGAAAAATAAAATCTTTGATATTTGTTATAGACTGGCAAAGGACATAATACTCTATAATCATTGAAACATACTTTGTATTACAATGCATGATCAAAATGACATGTAAATATGTAATAATCTATAATCATTTGAAACATACTTTGTATTACAATGCGTGATCAAAGTGACATGTAATAACGTAATAATCTATAATCATTGAAACATACTTTGGTATTACAATGCATGATCAAAATGACATGTAAATATGTAATAATCTATAATCATTGAAACATACTTTGGTAATAAATGCATATTACATAAATGTCAAATCATAAAATTCAAAAAATTAATC
The DNA here is from genome assembly GCA_034783895.1 of Geukensia demissa. Taxonomy (NCBI): domain Eukaryota; kingdom Metazoa; phylum Mollusca; class Bivalvia; order Mytilida; family Mytilidae; genus Geukensia; species Geukensia demissa. The sequence goes on along the minus strand of JARWCS010338612.1, from coordinate 4,809 downwards.
ATGAATAACATATGAAAAAATAAAGGGAATAAATATGGGGGATGGGTGTGGTTACCTTTTAGGTAATGAACCTTTTACCCCCCCCCCCAAAAAAAATCCTTAAAACACAAAATAGCTGTGTTTTAGTGCCTTAAGCCAGCCATACTGGCAAACTGCATCTTGGCATTGAATTCACCTTTTGAATTCTTGATCTTCCATTGGTTTAGAATAATAAACAGGAATATATAAATATAAATATAATAATATATGAGTAATAATTATAAAAAAACAGAAGAATCTGTCAATTTTCACATATTTATATCGCTAGTACTTTCACTGCTTTGTACAGATCTTCAGGCGATAGAATTGTAAACAAAATTATACTGTGACGTTACGGGAAAAACCTATAAGTAACGTCGCATAAAAATGTAAATTGCAGAAAATGACAATTACTGTACTGGAAATGGAAATTTACAGTTAATATTTAACTTCATTCTAATTTTTCATCTCTGTTTCGTGATGGTTTCAAAGTCCTAATGAAATATTTCTCTTTCTCATTCATCAATGACTGATTAGTTTTCATTATTTTGTATATCGGGAAAACATTAAATTTTCCGTTTGCGTATATGTTTGTTGACCTGCATGTTTCTATATTCTTTGGTGTCTGTTTGTTGTCGATGAACTATCATGAGTTTCCGTAATTCCTTTGTTTGTCCAATGTAAAACATATCACATTTTGGGCATATCAATGCGTAGATAACCAGCTTTACAGAACAGTCCATGTTGAAGTGTTGGGGTGAGAACAGTATGTACAATGTACCATATATATAAGACAGGGTCCTTAAAATAAAATTAGGTCATGCATGTCATTTGTATATGTCTGTATGTCCTTTTCAATTAGAATTTTCTATGATATATCATGGGTTAATCTTTATTTAATGAGTTCTGTGCTACAGACATGGCAGGGCTATTGCATTTCCTGTCTCATTTATAGGAACACCAGTCAAACTTTATGAATTTCTAGTTACATTCATGGACAAATCATGGTTGGTCATGATGTTTTTGACTCTTTATTTTGCATTTACCTTTTTTCCTTGCTATGAATAGAAAGGAGGATATGGTACAAATGTATCAACTACATGTAACTAGTGTAAAAAGGTCACACAGAATGCATTGCTTGCCACTTTCCCAAGTCTCCTAGGAGCTGTAGTTGAAAGGGGGCAGAGGTATTATTAGACTATCTTCATCCAAAACGACCAAAAGCAGCCATGATGAATGCAGACCATGTTATTTTATTTTTGAATTTGAGACTTTTCAAATCCATTGAGCAGCAAATGTGTTCTGTTGCATCATGCCCCATGGTTTTAAGTGTTAAAGATTGACCAATGGAAACATGCTCTAATGTTGTAGTGGTACTGAATACATGTACAGTGTATATTTATGTATATCCATCGTGTTTTGGTTGCCATTGTGCTGTTCTCGTTGTTTTTGTTGTCATTAAATGAGCATCTTAGTTTATCATGTTTACATTTTTTTTAATTTGGGGAAGTTCACTAGGAGTGGAATTCTACAATTAGATATTGTGGAGACCTCTGACATGCACCCCATACTGTGGCATACATGTATCTCTTTATTGTCCTATGTATTGGATGTATTACTGTACAAATGTACATGGTTTACCTACACACTTGTGATTTCTTGAGAGAGGAGTAGTTGTACTCCACTTGTCTTGACATGACCTGTAAATCTTGTATAATTGTTTGGTTTCAAAAATGTATATGTAGATGTTGTATGGTTGACGAATGCATTCCATATATATCTCTTCTCTTTAATATATGTGTATGCACATGGCATAATAACACACTCATGACACTATTCATTTAATTTGACCTCCAATTTTCTTTTGACATCATATGTAACAAAATGAACCAAACAATACAAAATTTACTTGATTATTGCTATCATAGTATTCATGGTAAAACATGCTTAGGAGGGAAACACTGTGCAGTAACCCTTTGCACATAAATATTAACACATAACGCTAGGTAATTTTCAAATTTGCAACTCCAGGCAATACATTTTACTGCATAAAACTATAAAACTACAAATACATTTTATATTTGGGGCCTTTTACAGCTTGTTTTATGGTATGGACTCTGGTTCATTATTGAAGGCCATACTGGACCCTGTAGAAGTTTCAATTTGACTGTCATTTGGTGGATATTTGTCGCATGGACAATCATGCCATACATGTATCTCCTATTTTTATATAATAGCTGAATCTTGTATCTGAGTATATCATCATGATCATTGTCAACATAAATAATAGCTAGGTAAAAAATTAAGTTACAGGTGCAGAATTGGAGATCAAAAGATTTTCTCACCTGTGACAAAACACTATTCGACAAGGTGTAAACTTTTATAATGGTTTACCAATATCATTTGAAACTTAGAAAGCTGATACCTTGTACAAATGGTCACAAATCTTACCTGTATCATCAAGTTTACTATATATATTACAATCTGTTATATAATCATAAAAATCTACATGTATGGAATTTGTAAAAATTGAGAAAAAAAATAGTTTGTTTTAATGATAAAAACAGAATTTCAGATTAAGCATGTCACCTGAATTTTTTGGGCTACTGGTAGTCTACATGTATTTTCATGTTACTGACAATACTCTGTCTCATGCATATTGTCATGTTTGTAGTACAGTTTGATATTTTGAAAGTTTAAATACCAGAATGCATATGTAAATTGATAATGATTTTAAGATTTTAAAAACTGCAATGGCATTTATTTGCACATGTAAGATCAGCTTTATTAACATCTGCTTCACAGGTATGCAGTCCATCTGACTCAACATTATGTCATCAATTTCCAATCAACATTCTAATCAAATCAATATCAATACTGCATGTATTTTCTTCTGTCATTGTATTCATTTTGCACTGGAGTGGCTAATTTTTTGGGATGCCACCTATCATGTTATGAGGGAAACAGTCTTAGGTTTGACATGTTTGAGGAAATTCAAAATGTAAATTAAAATGTAGAACTCTAGTTTCTTTTATTGATGAATGGGTTAGTATTAAATCTGGTTAACTACAATGTACATGTAAGAAAACAAGCATTTCTCCTCTTTATGTGACATATATGTGAAAGATACCCATTGTTTGATAGATTTTATAAGTCAGCTTTGATTAAAACTTCACAAAAATATCAATATTCATGTAGAAAAACTGAAAGAGGAGTTCTGTTTCCTTAAATCTCAGGTTATATCCACAATATATAGATTATAATGATCACAGTAAGTGCCATAGAACCCTTGTTAAAAATATTATGGAGATCTTAGAGCAATGCAGTGTAGTGGTAGCAGTCTCCTTGGAAATTTTCCTGTATATCATGAAGATCTTCTTTGTCATGTACATATACATCACAGTACACAGGTTTCTTGTTGTTTGTATGTAGAACTTGCAACATATCACATGCTTAAAAATGTATGGTTTAGATAGGCAAGGGTAGTGTTTGGGTACACAAAAAACAAATTTAACCCCACTATCATGATCATGTTGTGTGCCTGTACCAAGCCAGGCTATCTAGCTTATTTGTTGTATTTTATGTTTGTGTGTGTGTTGTCATTGTGTCATATAATAACCCACCCAGTTGTTTGTTGGGTGGGGCATGATCTATTGAGGTGTTACCGGTAGTATATTTGACAACTCCTGTTATCCAGTTTGTATATATGTTAATCTGTTAATATTTAAACAATTTTTTTTTTTATTAAAATGTAAAAAATATATAGGATATGGAATAAATGCTGGAAAGATGGCAACCCATTCCTTTTTTTAGCCTTTTTGCTAGTCTGTAAGAATCACCAAATGTGTCGGATGCAGTGTCGGGTGCCTACATTGGATTTCTGCTAAGCATGTTAAGAGATGATTATTTAAGTGTGATTGAAGAATCATTGATAATAAGCAGTGGTTCCCAATATCTGCCTTTAGAATAGCTATAGATTGAATTGAGAAATGCTGTAAAATTACAAAACAGAGGAATAAATGTTTAAGTAATGCTATGTATAAACAATGCTTGGTTCAGATCAATAGGCGACAGGATCTAAGGCAGACATGTAAATAAACTGGTGGTAGTCTACTAACTGGAGGCTTGATTAAATTCCATTACATTTATGAGTACAGCAAGTTAAAGTAATCATTGTAGGATAAGAGTTACAGCTACATGTACATGTATTTATCTTGTTTATAAGTGACTGCATGTAACATGGTACAAATGTATTTTGTATTCTAAACAGATATTTTACAAATACAGGCCCACTGTAGAATGATTTTGTTTTCAGAAAATGTGCTTAAAGGAATATTTCCAGAAAACAGATAAATAGTTTCAAAGTCTATTGCTGCTAAAACTAGATGTAGCACACCAATTACATGTCATATGGTACATGTTACTATTGAGTATTGTATCAGTGCTAAAGGCTGAAGCATAGTGACCTCATACATGTGTCATATCACCATGCATAAATTATAATCCAATATGCATTAAAATTGTATTTTCTTAAGATTTTTTGTTAAATTTGCCCCACTATGCATCAAATTTGGCAACCACTATGCCTCAGGTATTTAACTGTGCACATGCATTTATTGAAGACTTCTGATTCACAAGCACAATTTTTCACATGTACATGTTCATGTAACTTCTTTCTTTTATACTTACTGAAAACAATATAGGTGCAAACCCATGTATACACTAATGTGATAGGCAACACAGAATGATACATTTTGATATTTTTAGTTCGGTACAATCATTTATACATGT
>JARWCS010338603.1:0-11689 GCA_034783895.1 Geukensia demissa | reverse complement strand
GAAAAATTAGAAAATGGCTTGCACGTTGCATTTTGATCAAGACACGCGAAACACGACATATAACGACCCTCTAGCACTACAACACGTGAAATAAAAATCGGTAAAACGTTGCACGAAAATAACCCTGCACCATCCTCTAGTATCAGAAGATGATCCTGAAATATAAAAGGTAAGGCAGACAACAACAAAAATGGCACAAGGTGACCTCAAATGGAATTTAAACGAGATTCAGTCATTTTAAAGACAAAATTATTCTAAACCATGTTTATTAAATACATTATTACGAGCAAATTGTTATGTCAAGGAATTTATTACCATAAATTTGTTTATACATTTACTTTAAATTATTTTGGTCTGGTTCAAGAAATTTTGTTGTTTTGTTGTAAAAGAAATTTAGTATGTCGAATTTAATAACGTATGTTATTATATTAATAATGATGCTTACTACTTTAATTTTTCTTAGATATTAGTATAAACATCCACAAAGCGCTCTAATAAATCTTACTTAGATGTCATTAAACGGGAATTACATCGGAATTTTCATTTCCCTCAGAAGAAAACTTTTACATAAAAGGTAAATAAAAAAGGATAATTCATGTCTTATTCTTCCTTGGTATCCTTGTAATTAGTATTTGTTTTCCACTATAGTTACGTTGTTAAAAGCAGGTCACGTGTTTTAAACACCGCATGATTTTGAAAAACTTCAACAGAGGCGATTTTTATTTATTTACTTACACATGTACTTTACGCTGTCCTATTTCAATACAAAAGTATATTATTCTTCATTCATTGAAGAATGAGTTTTCTATGTCCTACACCTTGAAAAATCCACACTGGGTAACAATTTATTTTATAAATATTGTCATAGTTTCAGCTTTAACTGATGAAACAGGAGCAGTTGTCCTTTGACCTATGAAATTTTTGCCTTCCTTGACGGGAATGTCCCTTTGGCTCCTTCATACGGTGCACTTATTTTTTTTTTTTTACTTTTTTGCTTTGCCCGTGTTGCAACAACGGTTTAGTTATAAATGAACGTAATATTCGTATTACCAGCAAATATTATGTAAAGAAAGTCATTGCCATAAACATGATAAATCAGTTAAAACATTAACTAGATTCTGTCGTATATAACCATCGGGTCATATCAGTTCACCTTGCCATACCATGGTCACCTACGGACCACTCATTATGAGCTGTTCCCAACACGGGACACGGCGGTAACGTTTCCGTTCGACACGGGTTGAGAATTTGTACATCCCGCCAAACCAACGCAAGCTCCTTTAGGAGGAGTTCTACCACTGGCGGAGAAACCGAGTAGCCTATCCCTAAACCCCGTCTACTCTCAGGGTGTCGAGTATTTATACACCCCGCGCAACAAACGAAAGCCCATTTAACAGGGGTTCTACCTGCTGGTGGAAAAGCCGAACCGTGACATATAAAAACGGGTATCTTTCCAACGTCGTTCTTACAATTTCATTCTATTACCGTTGGCTAGTTATCATTCAAGTATGATATACACATTTGTAACACATGGGAGTGTTTCTAGTCTGACCTCAGCTATTAAAAACTGCTTATATATGAAAACGTTGCAGTAATACCTTAAATCATCATTCCTGCTATTGACATTTTCCATCTTGAAGTCTTATTCTGCCTTGTCCTTTGACTAAATCTTTCCTGATTTAAATCTTTTGCTTGTTTATACCTAATTGAATAATTATTTTATACCCCCCAGCGGAAGCTTTGGGGTTATATTCTGATCGTGTCGTCCGTCCGTTTGTCCCAAACTCCCATTGGCTAACCGATGAAACCACTCATCAGAATTCAAAGCACTTTCGGGAATACTTCGCTACATGATGACATTTTGAACCCTCGAGTTCTATTTTGAATTTCGATTTGTCTGATTTTAGGGTGTCCCATAGCAAAAGATGGACATTTTTGTATGGAGAGCGGGAGTATCAATATGTGAATTGTGCTTACAGTATTTCTAGTTTTACCTCGATCACCTGTAACCAAACCCTCTCAAAGTGCAATATCCTCATTTTGGCATTCCTTTTATTTCTTCCAGGACGCTTTGAACAGTTAGTTTTCTTTTAAGATCAGCCAATGCTTGTCGTAATGACATCTCGATAAGCAGGATGTATCTTTGTTATGATTTCAAACATTAACAGCTAAATAAATGTAGCATGAGAATGAAAAAAATAAAGAATAGTCTTTTCTTCTGTGTTAGCATTTAGAATTTTATTTTTCTTGTCTTCGAATTCATTCATTTTATCATGTAGTTCTCTTTTTAGTGATCTGGGCACCGGAGCGGTCTCCAGGGCTCGACCTACAGAGCTGACCCAGTGGCGGATAGGGGAGGCCCTCTCGTGGGGGGATTGCCAGGTTATAATACAGAAAGACTGGCCGTGGACCATAGTGGATGACGTGTTTGGAGAGTGCCACGCTCCTTGCACGTAAAAGACCCCTTTTGTAGTTTTTGAAAAAGAGTAGGTTTAAGCCGCTACAAAAGGCTAAATTTTATGTCCCTACCCATCACTCCCTTTTCCAGTGGCAGTCAAAACCCGTTGCCCTTTTGTGTCCAATCCCACCCCTTTTTTCGATATTGATAATTGTTGAACTTGATCTCTTCCTGAATATGCATGAAATATTTGCCACTGGACGTTAAGCAACCAACAACAATCAATCATATCTTTAGTCCTTTATTTTACTTTTATTTACAATCAATCATATTTTTAGTCCTTTATTTTACTTTTATTACATGGAAAGTGAGAACAAGTCTTAATACAAAATTAGGATTTACATGTAATGATTTTGTTTATCCTGACCTGTTGTTATGTAGCTACAACAGAATTCCACTACAGGCATTATGTAAGTTGTCATTTTTATTTTCTCTATGAGTAGATATCTTCTAAGGATTATTGTCAGTTAATAAACTGTCAAACTTATTTCTGTCGGATCCATCTTTGAAATTGAATTTCACCAAAAGATTTACAACGATCTGCATCCAATGCCGTTCTCATCGCTGATCTGGATACATCCGGTGCTATCACTGTGTTGATTTCGACAGTATCAGATTTGAAGTAGATTGTGAAACTGACATGTCCATGAAAAATACTTTTGTTAATAAGTTATTAGATACATGTATATATGATTTGTGAAAAAAAATATTCATATGAATGGTAAATTGGTTTGTAAAGATTTTTTCTGGTTTTTTTTATTCAAATTTGTAGTTGTCATTGAAGAAACATTTACTTAAAAATTCTAAAGAAACGGTAAGATTACCAAGACAAATGCTCTGTCGGTTATTATTGCTACCATTTTTACAGAAAGAATTATGTCTTTATATTTATAAAATAATTAAGTAAATATTTCTAATAATTTACGAAATGAATTCTTGATTTAATTATTTCCTGGTTATGCAACTATTACCTTCATTAAAATATGAAATATCCTTTCATTCATATTCAATCCCGGCAAACATTCTTCTTTATAATTACGTTTTAGTGGCCTTGTTGAAATCTTGATATATCAACTTCCTATTGACTCCAGTGTAGAATACAAATGTGAACGTTCGAAAGTGCATAAAGCAAAGAGACGAGAAAAATTGAAACAACCTATAAGATAAAACGAAAACAAAAGGAACAAAGGCTTGGAATCCACGAACGAGATGCAAGGATGCCTACATTTTACGTCTCCATGTTACCATTTACTCTATATTTTGACGTTTTCATATTCAAAGTCCTTTATTCTACTTCTAATACATGGAAAGTGAGAACAAGTCAGAATACAAAAGCAGGATTTACATGTAATGACACACTGACCACTTGTTATGTAGTACAAGCCCATTATTTAAGATATCATTTTGATTTTCTGTACGAGTAGATATCTTCTAAGGATTATTGTCAGTTAATAAACTGTCAAACTTATTTCTGTCGGATCCATCAGTGAAATTGAATTTCTCATAAGATTTACAATGATCTACATTAAATGCCGTTCTCATCGCTGATTTATAAATCTTGGTATATCCGGTGGTATCACCGTGTTGATTTCGACAGAATTAGATTTGATACAGATTGTAAAAGTGATATGTCCATGAAAAATATTTCTGTTAATATAGTTATTAGATTTATTTGATTTGTGAAAAATATTTAAATGAATGGTCAAATGCTTTGTAAATATTTTTTTCTGTTTTTATTTATTCAATTTGTAGTTGTCATTTACACAATAATTCGAAAAACAGACGGTTTTTACTATATGAAAGATTAACAAGACAAAATGATGTTCTTTAGGTTATTTCATGATTCCTACCATTTTATACGAAATTAATAGCATACCAAGAGTTTCATGAAATCGGGTTGTATTACCAGGGGAAAGCAATCTCTTAGCAATACGACCTCGTGTCTATATGCGACAGAACAAGGTATGACAATTCCCTTCGATTGCAATGGGTATAAAATCAATGAAACAACAGGGTGTCTGTTTTCGAATTATTTTAATAAGTACATGTTGTTGATGCTGTTGATGAGGAAAAGGACATTCAACAGGTCTGCACACAAATACATTCAACAAATTACCAAACGGCAATACTTTTGAGAATTTCAAAACAAAACACGCTATTATTTAAAAGTACAGTGCAGAATACCCATGCGAAAGGTGCAAACTGCATGTAAAAAGGAATTCGAAGATACCAAAATGGCAGACAAAAATCGTTAAGTCGGAAACAGTTAAGACCATGGCCAATAAAATAAAACGAAAGACAAACAATAAACACACGACACTACACTGAAAACTAAAGCTGGAGAAACACGAACCCTACAAAAACCAGGGTGAGTTCAGGTGCTCCGGAATGGTAAGCAACTCCTGCTCCATTAGTGGCATCTGTCGTGTTACTCAGTAGTCAAAGCCAGTATATAGTCACAATCGATGTAAGTCACAACCGCTATAGGAATGGATTTTTATTAATGACAGTGGGAAGATATCCACTTTGTTATTTGTTCACAAAGACCTGACAAATCTAAAATAAACAAAACTGAATCAAAAATAATAAAAGCTTGGACTCTATGAAATCGTTAACAAAACAGGAGTAGGGTCAGAATCGTCAAAGCAGCTATTGTTGTGGCAATCAAGGCCTCTTCCTCTATATCCACAAAGAATTGTAAGTTTATCTATTTCCTGTGACAATAAGCAGCCATTTACTGTCCCTTTCCGGTTAATTTGCTTCGAATCTTAAGACCATCTTCACAGGTAGTGTCAAAAGTGGGTTATAATTAATTAAAAATAAATACTAAAAGTTTTATCCCCATCGGGTATAACTTCTAAAATAGTATTCCTGCACCTGCACCAAGTTTTTACATACAGAATTTGACTGATATTCCTCCTTGTTTACTGGGCACCGGGGCGGTCTCCAGGGCTCGATCCACACAGCTGACCCAGCGCGAACCCCAGGTGGCGGATAGGGGAGGCCTTCTCGTTGGAGGGTTGCCAGGTTATATTGCGGAAAGCCTGGCCGTGGACCATAGTGGGTGACGTGTTTGGAGAGTGCCCCGCTCCGACCCCTTTTGTAGTTTTCGAAAAAGAGTAGGTAATGCTGCTACAAAAGGCTAAATTTTCTGTCCCTACCCATCACTCATTTTTCCAGTGGCAGTCAAAAACCGTTGCCCTATTGTATCCCATCCTACCCCTTTTTCGATATTGATAATTGTTGAACTTGTTCTCGTCCTGAATCAATTCAATCAATCAATCCTCCTTGTTTAATTTCCTTAGATTCTACTGTCGGGCAATCGAGGCGTCAAACTAACGTAACTGATCATCGGACACATGAGGCCTTTGACTAATTGGGTAGGACGAACGGGAAGAACCCGCATCTAACCATACTGATCCTTTAAAAAATTCTTCAAACGTTGCAAAAGTGTTTCAATGGCACTTGCATTTTTGATTTGTTTTTTTTTATATTTTAAGATCTTTAATTGAATAATTAGGTGAATCGTTAACAATCGCGTTGAACTCGGCCAAAACATACCCACTGATAAATATAGCTTGGGGTTCCTCTTGACAGTCAATATAAAAATAGGAGATGTGGCATGATTTTCCATGAGACAGCCACCCACCAAGTGACAGTAGAATTTTAACTTCTAGAGGTTCCATTATGGCCTTCAACAATGAACCAGAGTCCATACCATAACAGAAGCTGTAAAAGGCCCCTATTTTTATATTGTAAGCTCAAATTATCCATCTATATAAACCTAGACTGAAGGCACATTTATATTAATACCAAGAGAAATGCCAAAAGGTTGTCAACTTATCTTATCTATATAGATACCTAGACAACAATTTAAAGCCATCAAAAGTAAACTATTCGAAAGAAATATATAGAAAGTTTGCCGGAAAGACAAGATCCACATCTAATATACGTCATTAAAAAAAAATATTCAACGGCCAAATTAAAATGCATGTAACACCCGTTTCTGGATTAACATTCATTATAGACGTTAGGGGCCTAAAACTAGGAAGATCAGTCAAATGTTATGAATTTCGAGTTACATTTATGGATCAAATGAAGTCTACATTTCATAACGAATCAACTGTAATATGCTAAATATAAAAAAAATACACACAGGCCAAATTATTGTATGGACGTTGCACATTCTTGCTGGAAGCAATATCAATGATCTTTTGTTATAGACAATCCAGCAGGAAACAAAAGTCTTACGTGTAAACAGTGTATCTTCACGACCAGTTGACACAGTGAGATATGTTGCAATGAATACTGTATTTGTGTAACGCAACAATAATAATAATGTCAATATTGAGTAATAAATAAATAAAAACACAAAATACCAATATCAAATTGATGCACTGTATGGCCAATTCGCTTATTGACTACTAGTAAGCAGTGCTCGAAGTCAAAATGTTGGAAATCTGGTTTAAAATTAAAAAAATAAATAAATAAGCACAAGCATCAGAACCAAAAAGTCTAAATAAACAGGAGAACAAACTAAGCTAAAGGGTTATTTCTGCATCTGAAGGAAGAGCTTTGGAAATATATGGTAATTTTGTTATTAATAATGAACGAAATAATTAAAGACATTTATGTAAAGAGTCATGCCAGAATTAACATTCTGGCTACTGGGCTGCGAATGTCCTCGGGGACTAAAATCCACCAGTAGTGACATAACGCGGTGGTAATGATCAACACTAACGTCAAACAATTTTTTGAAATTTTTTAACCAACTTCTTATCTATACCCTTTGTAAAAAAATTTATAAAACGATAGATTAATTGATTTAAAAATGCTAACGCCCAGTGACAAATATTTCATGCATGTTCAGGACGAGAGCATATAAGTGTGTGATGATGGATGAACCCTCAATTGTACTAGACGGACGCACTGAGCCTGATTTTTAACTTGAAAGCTCACGAAATCCGAAGTCCAAAGTCCGAAGGCATACATTCAACTTGACCCCGACACATTATGCCTACCAACTTTTGCACTTTCTCCTAAATGCTGCGGGCTTAGCGAAGAAGCAGCAATTAACAATTTCAATGTCTTTGGATTGACCCCACCGGGGATCAAACCACGACCTTCCGCACTCGAGGCGAGCACGCTAGCTATTACACCACCGAGGTAGTCGATCATATAGAAAATTTAAAGAAAGAATATTCAATATTTTAAAAGAAAGACACGATCTACATTTTACATACGTTAAGGACAGTATAGGACGTAATGCATGCCGATAAGCCTACAATAAAGATCAGAATCATGGAATTTTACAAATGACTATGTTTGAAAGATGTAAAATGTATACTTCCAACACACATTCCTGAACCCGAAAATAATAAGAACATACATATCAAGCAGGGAAAGTTTTTAACGACCTCACACAGCATAAGAGAAAAAAAATCCATGATAAATTAAGACATCATTACTCCGTTCATAACGTTTAGCTGTTGTTAAATTCGTACGTTTGTCCTTTGAGAGTATTCAAATGGTTTCCTTTTTCAAAAAGTGTATTAAGTAAAAATAAATTTATTTTCATTTTTACAACAAAATACCAGAAAAAAAGTAATACAACCAGAAAATGATGCAACAAATGAATATTATCGAGTTAAAAAATAATCCCGCAATAATTTTCATTGAGATGTAGTAAACATTAGAAAGTCTAGTGAACAGTAAGAAAAGATAATTGATAGAATTTGTATCGGTTATATTTAACCCATCATTTTAATTCTAGATCTAAGAAGGGCTTCGTCTCTGTTCCGCTGTTCTCCATTCAACATACCAGCAATTGATGACAGAGCGCCATTGAAGGAAAGTTGTTTTCTAGTACGCTTAAATTCTCCATGTTTTCCATTTCTATAAACTCTACGTACAGCGTTTGCAATAAAAAGCATACATCCGTCGGCATCGGTGGTATAGTAATCGCACAGATATTTCAGTCCAATGTCTCCATTTTCACAATTACACGTGACACTACCACTCGCCTTACTTTCATTATCTATTATTTCGGAAGTTGCTGTTGGTAAGTCTAAGTTTCCATAACTTGACTGTTGCTTTAGAGCGGCTACTGGATGGTCAAATAAGATAAGAACTGTCAACAATAATGCACATGTGATAACATTCAAGGAATTCATTTTTTACCTGAAAGGATAAGAAAGAAAAAAATTGATATAAAAATTGAAAAAATTGAGAAAAAAAATGATATAAAAAACCCAGATATATATTGATTTCAATATGCACAGTTGATCATCTTGGTGGATTTTCCTCCAAAACTGCAGACAGAAAGAAAAAGAATTTACTCAATAGAACTCAAAAGATAGCTTTTATAATATGGTTTCGTAAAATAAATAAAATTTTGGGTCAGCTTTCTTGTTTACAAGGTACCAAACGAAATGCATTTTTTTTCTAATAAAATTCAAAAGAAATTCTCCCCTTTTAACAGTATACAGTTATTGACTGGGTCTCAGGACAACAGCTGTTTTGTTTGACCGGATGACTAAACTGTTGCCCGAAGCCGTAGGCTGTCCAACAAAACAGCTGTTGTCCGAGGATCCATCTATATCTGTTTTGTTATACCTTTGTCGATCAGAACATATCACATGACGTGATCAGCCATTAAAAATTATGTCACGACCATGCGGTCAGCAGACATAACTGTTGTCCTTGCTATAGAAAATTATTACTGTTACAAAACAGTTACAATATTGATGTGTTATTGCTTTTCATAGAAAGATTTTGTAAAGGTTTGACAGTATTCAATTTTTATTTTCTAGAAAAAATAGAACAAATATGTCTGTGTTTACAACAAAAATATATATAATTCGGATAGATAGATTTGATATCTAAATCTAAATCTAAAGAGAAGAAATACCTAGGTATGACACTTCCTTCTCTAATGTTTCAAATAAAAGAGAGAAATTAAACTATCTTGCTATTTTATACACAATGTCAGTGGGACTTCGCAGTGAAACAGTGTCGATCTACCTTAACAATTAAAATTTATCTTGTGCTGTTTAACTAATGTTGATTGATTGATTGCTGATTAACGTTCATCAGGCAATATTTAAGCAAATATACAGGACGGGAACAAGTTAAAAAGCAATAAAGCAATATGTAGAATTACAGCAGGGAACGTTATGTTGGTACTTTAAGATTGCCAGTGGAAAGCTACGGACTGGATAGGGGCGGAAAATTTGGCATTGTAACTAGCCGCCTACTGACCACTCAAAATGAGCTTTTTCAAGGGGTCTTTTCCGTACTTAGAAAGTGGCATTTTTTAAAAAACATTTGATGTCTTTAACGTCGCCCCCCGGAAGGATTGTTAATTTATACATTCCGACAACCACGAACACCCCTTTAAGAAGTCTAGTGCTTATTCCTTCACAGTCATTGCGAATGGAAGTTGGAATTAACGGATGCCCCTTCGCATGAGGTCTTTCTTCAGGCTTGGAAACCATATTCTATATCCCGGCAGCGATCGGGGCCGGGGAGTGTAATAGATGGCTAGCGTCCGATAAGTACAGCTTATATTTCATACAAGTGTAAATCGTGGGAAAATTTCATGGAATTTTTTAACGTTCTTTCTGTTTAATATCAGATGCTAAGATTATGACACTAATGTAAAGAAACTTTGGGAAATCAAGACTCAGCTAGGTAGAAGTCTTTCCTGAAATGTAATACAGATAGCAAAATTTTATACAAACTAAAGAAAAATGTAATGTTCTAAATACATGTTTAGTAATGTTAAATAAATATAATATATAATATTATTATGCTATTTGTAACTTTCAGGAAGTAACCTTTCATCAGTAGCAGGAGACGTAAATTATAAGAAGTCCGAGATACAAACACAGTAAAAGAAATATTCAAATCTAAATAAGAAAACTTTATATTTTTTTGTTAAATTCTTAATATTCATTGAAATCAGAGTTTTCAGATGCATATTTCATTCATTAAAATCTTTGGCGTTTATTGAATTAAATTTGAAATTATTGTTGATCATTTACACGTGGCTTTTGACGGAATCGGGAAATTTAATTATGGCAACATTCTGTTAATTTTAAATGCTTTCAATGTAAAATTGGCATGATGAAAATATTACAAAAATAGCCCATGTAGTTGATTCCAATATTATTGACTTGGAAAATCCATGAAACGACTGCGTTAGAATAAATAATATTTCCGATACAAATAATGTTAATTAATACTAAAGAATAATTTTTAAAATTCCTTGAAAAAATGCATATCATCTTAGAACTACACATATGGCTACAGTGCGGATAAAAGATGTGTAGGAGAAGACAGAATGTGTTAAGATACATCAACCACTGAACTGGAGAAACAGAATCATGCTATAAATTACAATGTAATATTTAAACTATTTAAAATACAAAATCACAGATGTTGAATAAACATGGAGAACTTTTGTGTGCTATATGTACATTTAAAGGAGTAACCTTTCATCAGTAGAATAAGAACCAAAACAAAGGAAATCCAAAAATACCATAAGAAGCACTCAAATTCAAACAAATCGAAATGGAAAGCCAAATCCGACCGCAGGGATAATAACTTAGTGCAATAACTTTCGAGGCCTTTCCGTATTTTCAGTGCTTTAGAATTCGAAACTCGAGTGCTTAAGTATGGACCCTAAATTAATTAAGCAATCATTCTCATGTAATATTTTTGTTATTTTACCACGTTTTCGGTGATACAAGAATTGAATATATAGTATTTTCTAAAGCCCCTGTGTACAAAAAGCAGAAAAGCAGGGCTGTATCAAATCTTTTTGATTATTTGGGAATTGAATGCTTATTCATGTATTTTCATTGACTATAAAATCGTCGACCGAAGCTCATTTTTTATGAAAGCACGAAAAAGCTTTTGATATGTCCGTTCGGTCAAAAATTCGTTCAGTCAGAAGAAGTAAATAGCCAACAGAAAAGAAACGAAAGACAAACGTAGTACACACAACATCACACTTAAAACCAATCGGAACACGCTCGTACATTTCCGTCATTCTTCGGAAATAATCCCGGATTTTATGACGGAAATGGCCCATGTGATCAGATTGACTTAAAACTAAAGCTCCAGTAACACGAACCTACAAAAACTAGGGTGATTTGGTTGACCGGTACGAAATATCCATTTCAAAGATGACAATGGATATCTTCCGACTGTCATGAATACAAATCC